>OX579633.1:20637506-20762195 GCA_951230915.1 Antitrichia curtipendula | reverse complement strand
CACCCTTGCAGTTGATATAAGTGCACTCAAGGACGGCCATCATCCTCAGATCACACATTGGATTTCTTTCCCCAAAAATATTCGATTTCGCTGGGAAAGTCCCTTCCATTTGAATGGGAATCTGAATTATAGACCATGGGCACGACGATTGTTGGTCCCTCGCACAAAGATCTCAAGGATTTATTATAAATCTTATGATTAGCTTGCAAAGATCATTGAGTTAGCCTTGCCAGGGACAGAGGGGTGCGGTGAACTGGCCACCTCGCTCATCCTGCCAAAGTCCATCCAGGGGTGCACATGAAAAATAAAAAGCCTCCTATTTTGTGCTGTGTAAAATTTATTTTTTTACAGCCCCACAAGCTGATGCATAACATTCATGAGCTGTGAGAGCAGCTGCCTTGCCTTTGACAGAATGATGTGGTATATTTCACATTATTTCATCCAAAGGATAGAATGGTGTAGAATATTCCACACTCCACATTAGCTAATAAGCCACGTGTCGAAATATGTCAGTGTGTAAGGAACTGAGTTAGTGGGTAGGAAATTAGCAAGGATAATGAATTTTGATGTAGTTTGACACCTTGAAGGAAGTGCATTGAATTTTGTAATGCTTACATTAATAAGTTATTAGGTTGCATTGGGAACAGATAATTTCATTTTCCACTGATTCCTTGAAATAAGTTACAGCAACTGAATCCACTGGCAGGTACCTGGATGCATTTCGTGGATGAAGACTTCAGAGAGGCAAAGGCAGCCTCTCTGAAGGCTCTTGAATGTTATGTGTGGGGCCTCTGATTGCAAATATGAATTCAGAATTTACAAAAAAATTCATGCATGAAAAATAAAAAAATTCAGGATTTTCCCAGAAGGACAAGCAAGGGGGTCAGTTGATAGAAGAGGGTCAGTATTCTAAAAAGGGCCGGGGTGGATTGACCCCCTCGCTCGGCCGTGCGGGCAAAACCCTATTTTTTGCACATGATTCTTTTTGCAAATTTTGAATTCTTATTTGCAATCAAAGACCCCAAATTTGTTTAAAGAAGTCAAGAATATACCCTGGAACAGCTCAAAATAGGGGGGTTTTCTTTTACATGCACCCCTGGTAAGGCCGAGCGAGGGGGTCAATCCATCCCGATCCTAAAAAGGTTGTGTTAGAAAAATATTACTCTGGAGTAATACCCAAAAGATATAGATTGCATCTTCTTGGCACATAGGCCACATAGTGATAGTGTATAGTGGGAGGCCTCCCCCCTCGGGCCTCCCGTCCTGTGAGGGTCCTGCCTTGAAGGCGAGGGCGGGAGCCCGAGCCTGAGGGGCGGGGCCCTCACAGGACGGGAGGCCCGAGGGGGGAGGACTCCCGCTGCGTTAAGCATGTGGGCCCGAAAAATTTATAGGATTGTGCCAGGCATTAATTATAGTGCCAGGCACGATCACGAATACATTGTGGCGTATAATCGGGCATTTTTTTCTACAGTAGTAAGCTGTAGAGTGCTTAACGAGAAAAGTTTTGTTCCTGTAAAAACCAGAGATGAAGACCTTGAGGGCAGTGTTTTTTTTTTCATTTTCCATGAAGTGGCGAAGTGGCGATATTAAATGTTATGGTGGTGCTCCAAGTTTCAACATTCATCCAAGTACTGTATAGAAAATGTGATACTACATATCTATAATTCTATTTTCATTCACAATGTGGCGATTTCATCCAAGATTTTTCTTGAACTTGAAGGTTTTGGGCGATTTCATCCAAGATTTTTCTTGAACTTGAAGGTTTTGGGCGATTTCATCCAAAATTTTACTAAAAATTTCCTATAGGCTTGGTGCTAGGTCAAAATTTTTGGTGCAATTTTGCACCAAATCGCCGGAAAAAAAAACACTGCTTGAGGGGGTACATGTAAAAGGATGATTACAGGAACACCTGATTGCATCTTCTTTTTTTTTTTTTTTTGTTGTTGAACAAATGGGAAACCCATAGCATTAAAAAAAACCACCAAGTACAAAACAGCCAAGCCAGAGGCTGGACAATGAAGAGAGAGCGAGCAAACGAAAAGAAGAGAGAACAAAAAACCTAAGAAAAAAAGGCAAGGATTGCATCTTTGGGGGACATGGTTAGCCTTGCCAGGGACAGAGGAGGGTCAGTATTCTAAAAAAGCTCTTTTTTTTTTTGGTAATCCCAGCCAGTCTGCATTTCTCAAATGGTGTGGGTAGTGGAATTAGTAATCATTTGGCCCTTACAATTGGATCAGTGACGGAGGCAGACACATGCACCTCTGCAATTACAGAATTCTGTTTTACCAGTTCAGGAGTTTGGGCATCTTTTATCTATTTCTGTGACTGATGTCAGCGTCCAGGTGGGATTCAGAGAGTGATGAAATTTGGGCATGGGCCATGGGGGGGAACGGAACTCAAATTGTTCACATGGATTCAATAGGCGATATGCCATTCGAGCCACTTTTGGATTATGGTAACGTAACATGCTCTTAAAGCAACCATGTAAGGGCTGGTCCGCCTTTTTCACAGGCTTTCATGGACAGAAATATTTATAGATCATTTTTTCAGAGAAAGAAAAATAGATGTGGAACCTAACACAAGTGATTTTGTATTTTTCCAAGCATTTTTGAATTACATATCAAATTTCAAAGATTCAGGGCATGGGCACCTATTTGTGACCCTAGGTCTTCCAAAATCTGTCTACTTGCAACTTGCAAAGAGATGAGTGGAAATCAAAGACAATGATTGGCTCTTGCAATAGAAAAATCATTTTTCCTCTATACATTCAATTGCTAAAGTGGTCCATTTAAGGATCATCCCATCTCCATTCTCCACCTAAAAATAGGGGCGGTTTGAAGAAGATGGGTGCTTTTAGAACACACTACCTTAACACTTAACCCTTAAGCGTTCCAACGTCCAATTCCTGGACGACTAATACATTGAAACTCGAGTTTCATTTTCATTATTGCTTGGATGAAAGTCATCTTAATTTGTGGAGATACTTTATGAAGTTGTTGTCCCATGTAATGGTTGGATTTGGTGTTACTAGAATACATGTTTTTCTAAAATTACAAATGTGGAAGTATGTCAAGTGGTTGACCAAGCCCAAATTGCATTGACTCTAGTTCAAAACTGGATTTGCAAAAATGAGGTCATAGATTTAAAGAACAAAAAAAATTCAAAAAATCATTGCATGAGGAGAAACTCATTTCAAATCCATTCCAACAAAGTGCACTCAAAACATGATAATATTTTGCTTGTAATTGAATTTAGAAGGAATTTTGATATTTTCCTTTCAAAAAAATTATAAAAAAAAATATTGGTGATAGCATTGGTGAATCTAAACAAACAGATGGAATCAAAAACTCAAAATCTATCACTTTTATTTGTATATGAACTTCAAATTATTCTTCAAAATAGTACTTTTTGATGATTTTTCTCAAATTGTGAATTATAGAAAAGACTCTGGATGTATAGGGGTTAAAGATTTGGGAAGCCTAATTCTAAATGTAACTCGGTGTTTAATAAGCTCGGGTGCTCTAAAATTGACCCTACTCTAAAAGCATCCTCTAACACATAGGTACATATTGCACTTAGTAGTGCGCCATCAATGTAGAAATGGTGTAAATTTTAGGAGGGGAAAGGCTTGGGAGGACCACTTTTTTAAATGAAGAGATTTTAAATAGTAAACTTTAAAACAATGTTAAAAAAAACATTTGCAGATATTTATCAAATCAATTTTGAATCTCTTAACTTAAAAAAGTCACCAAAAATATAATTTCTATTTTAAAAACTTGAATTTTGGTATGAATTTATCAATAAAGGCATGCCACAAATTATTATTATTATTATTATTATTATTATTATTATTATTATTATTATATAATTACAGTTTTTTACATATAGTGTTTTTTGCAACAAAAGGAAAATTTGGATCATTAATTGTTTTTGTATTTTTGCAATAAGAATACAAATCTATGAAAAATCATCAATTTATTTTGATAGATAATTTCCTTGTGTGTTCAACAAAGTCCATTACCATCTTCCTAGAAGCTTCAAATTATGAAAACTAACTTTGAAGAAAATGCATGCTATCAATAAGTACATCACAAAATTCCTTATACATTAATTTATGTAGTATTATTGTGTTTTCAGTGTTTCAGAGTTTCATACAAAAATGTCATTCTATTATACCAAATCAACACCAAATTAATATTGTCGGTAACATTGATTTAGTGTACATGATATTTAGTACAATTTTGCACTAAAACAACTTTGTTTCAATAGTCATTTGACATTGATTTAGCACTAACATTGTATGAATTTAATGCATGCTAAGTCAATGGCACTAAAACTTTAGTTTTGGTGTTGTTTTAGTATGCTATAATTACTTTTCAGATTTATAAAGTAATAAAACCACTAAAGCAATGGAAAAGCACTAAAACTATTGATAATTATTGCATAGGGACTTTTGTGATGGAACACTTGGTATTTAGGAATTAAGTTGGTAAATTTATTTAAATTTATTTTGAGCCAAGTTTTGGCCAACACGAAAAAAATAGTGAACAAAGAAACAAATGGGAAATTGCACACTACGATACACCAATTTCTTTTGTGTACCGTCATGTGCATAAAGTATTCACTTTGTATTAGTTTTATCCAAGAGACAAAAATTGCAATAGAACAAATTTTCATAGCTAAAATATATCATACGTAAAGAAATTCAAAGGGATTTTCCCGGGAATCTACCTCATTATTTTTATAAATTTCTTATTCAAAGAATTTTTTTTTTTAACCATTATCAATCAATCCAAGATTTTGAGCATCAAAGATCATTATAAAAAGGGGAAAAAATCCTAAAGTGATATGAATATAAAAAATACAATCCTTGTGGTACTCATTTAGTGTTGATTTTTCTCATTTAGACTTTATGGATTTTTTTTCATTGAATTTTCAATGTAATGTAATATGGATTGACTCAGATAGTGAAAAAATTTCTTCCATCCCAAATTCAATGTTCATTTAAAGGATTTTTTTTAAAAAAGTTCTTGAAACAATGCATAGTAGTACATTGTGACAAAATTTTTTTGTTTCATTGTAGCTTGCAAATATCCAAATCTATTGCCAAAAAACGAAATAAAAGATCTTGCAATTGTACTTTGGATGGTATGTGCAATTGTGCATACAAGTTGTTATGTATAATTTTTCAATATAAACCGTGTAAAAATGTACTATTTAAACTTTACAAATAGGAAATACCAAAATAATTGTATTTGGATTGAAATTTGAAAATGGAATCATAAAAGACATCCACACATAAAATGACAAGTTTTTTTGCTCAGATAATTTTTATTACCTAAAGTGGAACCTCACATTTGTCAATATACGAAAAAAATTATTTAGTGTCACCTATACTAATTGATTTAAAAATGCTATCAATTTTTTATCTTCATGAAATTTTTTTACTAATTATTTTTATAGAAATCTTTTTCTTTGAATAGTATTGGTATCTATGCTCTTGGTAAAAATATTCATCCACTGTAAAAATTTATAACCTTGAGTAAATAGTTAGTATGGATGACATGCATCAAATATAATTTTTAGTATACTAATCTATCAATTTGTCTACATGAATCAAATTGAATGTATCATTTTTATTTTTTATTTTGATGACATCGACACTTTTCAAAGAAAAGAAAATTTAAAGACATCCAAACATGTAATCATGTCCAAGTTTGAGTTTATATATGGAAAGTAAACAATCTTGCACATGTTTAGTAAAGTGATAGTGCTTCCAACAAGGTTTAAGAATTTATTTTAAATGCTTTAGAAATTTGCATCATAATTTCAACATTCCATAGTTGGATTTTAATAATAATAATAAGATTTATCATTTAGTTATCTTTCACTCTACGTAGTTCAATTCTATATTTCAAATTATTGTAGACTAAAACTATCATCAACACTCTAAAATCTCAAGAAAACAAAGGCTATGTAGGACTATCTCCCGTCCCATCATTGATGGCATAAAGGATTCATTTGGCAACTTTTTAATTTGTCAATGGAAATGAAGGTTGAGCAATCAAAATTTAGTCAAAGATATCAATCCAATATCAATCTAACAATTTATTGCATAGCAAGTGAATTCATTTTATTCTAAATCATTCTTTTGCATGATCAAGATGGAAGGATGATAATCTTGTCATACAAGGCATTATTCTCTTTTGGATAGTAGTGAAATTTGAATGGCAAAAAACTTGATCTCTTTTTGAGGTTGGCTACAATGATTCTAAAATTTCCATAGGTGGAAAGTATCTTTTTATTCATAAATTTCTATTTCATCTAAGTAGGCTTCAAAGGGCATGGAAAATTGAATCTCCATCTTCTTTTGGAAATTCTCAACAAGATACCAACAAGTGCCATATATTCATTGTGAGATACATTGAACATTCAATATGTACCCCTATGTCAAAAGACTCTTTCAGGACAGGGACACTTTTATCACACACCACCTTATATGCCCGTGTTGTTTGTTCTCCTTCTTGACAACACTCTTGGCACATAACATTGCATATAAAACATCCAATATGTACCCTACGTTAAAAGATGCTTTCTAAACAAGGACAATTTGAGCACACTTCACCTCCTTATATGCCCGTGTTATTGATTCTCCCTCTTGACAATACTCTTGGCATATAGCATTGCATGTACAATCAGACCAGGGTCCTCCCCATGTTGGAAAAGTATTATGCCTCCCTAGATGCATAGGAAGGATTTATCATTATAATTCAAGGGTTGGAGTTGGCTGAAGTCAGAGTTCTGTCCAATAAAACAATTTTGTTCTCTATAGTGGTCCCCTTTGCAAGGATGTAAAAGGGACCCCTGCGGCTATCTCGTCAAGGGTAAACAATGTTATGCATATCTCCACCAATTTTGATATTCGATTGAATCCTTGTCAAATCTCCCAATCCAACCTCAAAGAGCATCCATCTACTGTAGGTCTCATAAAAGTGGCATGCACTTCAACCCCCATTCCCCGGAAGTCCTGCAAAGCCTTGCCAATGTACAGAGTATATAATATACGGTCTTGATGGCAATAGGGATCCACCATTGACTTTTTTTTTAAATTTTTAAATTTTTGTTTGCAGGATCTCCAGCATGAAACGAGGAGAATGAATTCATTGAACTGCAGAATCTGGCCCCATGAACAGCAGAAGCTACAATACCACCCACCCTTCCCTCGCTAACTAACTTAATTTCACCTGAAAAGATCCCATTCACCCGCGTCCGTCTCTCTGTCTCAGATCTCGGGCGCGAAATCAATGGGAGCCAGGCTTCTTTCCTCCTGATGGCATCCCGGAAAGGGCTTCTGGCCCAAGGCATCTTTTTGCCAAAACCTTGACCATGTGGATAAGTCCAGGAAAAACAAACAATTGCTAAAGACAAAGCCAAATATCGTTGTTTTAAATTTTAATTATATTATGTTTCCTGTAGTCGTCGCAACCAAATGAAAGAACCAGATGACTATGGCTCTGCAATGGAGAGATACGTTTCTAGATTGGGATCCACTTAAGACATGGCTAACTCTTACATACAAGCCAGGGTCTGTGAATCCCAATAGACACACACGGGGTCTTTACTTGAATTATCTGACGGTCTTACGGTGACCTTGTAACCTTGGCAGAGAAATCCTTCTATGTAAGACAAAAGTGCAGATGTTGATCCCTGGAATTTGGTGTGGAAACTCATGACACAGTTGTTTACAAAGGAGGTAGGGGGCCCCTTTTGCATCCTTGGAAAGGGGTCACCCCTACACTGAAGGAAAATGGGCTTGTTTAACCCCTAAAGGTCAGAGACTATGTTTTCACCAAAACCGCTCCAAAACTGCTATTTCTAATACAAGTACCAAATTTTAGACAAAAAAACATTTTTGGAGAAACTTAACCGTATGATCTTGTATTAAACTAGTTTGAGAAGTTGTGAAAAAAATTTCAGAAATTTCCACCGTGTGGATTGCAAGATAATAGCAGTTGAATTAACAAAAAAACTTTTTTTGTCCCTGCGAAAAATCGGGCAGCTGCACTTCACAAAGTCACATTTGTATGAAAAAATGTTTAAAATGGTGGTTACTCTTTGGCTTCATTCTTCAAGGCAAGTTGGCTACATGCTTGAAAAAATTCAAATCATTTGAAATTGAACAACATATAGGAAAAAAATAGTAAGTAAAAAGAAGTAGAGAATGATTCAAAGTACAAAATTGTTAAGAATCTAGTTATGGAATTGAAAAATGTCAATCCCAATGGTTGCAATGTTGTGATAAACAATCTACATCCGATGGTTTTATTTTTTTCAAAACTATTGAAATTAAACTATATAAAGGACTTCAAATTTTATCTTGGAGTAGAGATTCCATAACTACCCTCAAACTAAAACTTCTAATAACTTTCATCTCATCAATCAAAATGGAATGATTCAAAGCTTCCCATATATATATATATATAAATCTAAAGAACCAATTTCAAATTTTTATTTTTTTTAAAAGTGATTTTTAAAGAAGTTTTTTCAGCTGCCCGGATTGCCCGCGTACCAATGAAAATGACATATTGTGCAATAACTTTTTAACCATGCAGTCAAAAGCTATGAAAATTGTTGGACCTTAAAGCTACTCCTTAGGCACATCTTGTGCAAAAATTTCAGAAATTTCAAAAAAAAAAATCCGGTTGTGGTGAGCTGTCCAAAATCGCTATGTTGTCAAAAAAATGGTGTTTGGTCCTTTAGGGGTTAATATAGCTCCTCAAACTAATTCAATCCTTGAATTAGCAGATTTTTCATTTTCAGGCATCTAACAAAGCATGATACTTTTTCAAAATGGAGAAGATTGTTGCCTTGTCATACAATGCTATAGAAGGGGAGGACTTCTATAATAGTTTGACCTTCAATGAGTGGTTTTTTGTTTTTGTTTTTGATTTCCAAAGTGACAAAAATAATGATTTCCATGGTGACCAATCTAACGTTCCAGGATTATGGTCAAGTGGAAATATATATGAATATACGCTATAAATGCTAATGTAAAATATCTATCATGTATTAAAATATGAATTGAGTTCATATATACTACAATGTACCAAAAATGTACTGTCACGCCATTAGTTGCCCCCCCCCCCCGCCAATCAATGTTTGAAAAAATGAGAGCCGTTGATCTTTTTGAAAAAAAAATTACAACCCCACCCCACCCCCAACCATTGATCCCAAAAAAAAACTCGGATACGGATACGGATACGGATATACACAGATACGGATATGGATACGGTAAATACAGACACAGAGACGGATACGGATACGAAAGCGGATACGGACGGATACGGATTCAAATACAGATACAGATTTGGGAGCAGATATCCCATATTGTTTGTGAGGATTACTAACTCTGGAAATTACAAAGAAGGGGAGGGGAGTGGGGGAGGGTCCGAAATTTTTTTAATTTAAAATATTTTAATGGGTGGGTGGGGTTGGTATTTAATTAGTAACCTTTTTGGTACATTGTAATACAATGTGCTCAAATCCATTTCATTTTTTAATGAAATGGATTTGAACACATTGTGTTACAATGTACCGAAAAGGTACTGTCCTACTGTTCATATATACTACATAGAGCAAAATTGTACCATATAGGTACAATAATGTAGTTAAATATGATAACTTGAAAATATAAAACACAAATATCAAAGCAAACATATGCATCCCCAAAAGGAGGCTTGGGACCATTGGGGATTAATCTGGAAGGTTGTTTTTTTATCTAAAAATAAAAAATACTTTTTGATTTGTTTTAGAGAATATGAACTATAAAACAATTCATTTGCAAAAACACTTCTATCATTACATTGCATAGAATATAAAGCAGTTGTATTAAGGTTCATTCTTGATTGGGAAGAGGAAAGACCCTTCATAAAAAGAAAATTTAATTTGATTGAAAGAAAGACGGATGCCGCACATATTGGTTCTTAATTTACATTTTTGAGACCTTAATCAAATTATTTATTAATTTTTGAAAGTATATAGGCATAGTTTCTTATTTGGGTTCATACAAGATGAAAAAAAATCATTCACCTTGTCCTTGAATGAACCTTGGGAGGCTCAAAAAGTGAACCTTGGAGGATCAAAAAGGAAAGCAAATAGTGTTGTAATGTGATCATTTTGTTGAGTTTTTTCTTTATATGATTTAGATTTTTCACATTCTCCTTTGTGATTAACCCCTGAACACCCAAATTGCATTTTTGGGCAATATAGCAATTTGGGGTAGTTTACTACAATTGAAATTTTTATTTTTTTTCTTCAAAATTTTCACACAACATGTAGACAAGTTTTTTCTTTATTGCCCAATAATATTCATAACTTTTGACTACATGGTTAAAAAATTATTGTATGTGGAAAGCTTTGAATCATTCCATTTTGATTAACCCCTAAAGGACTATTTGTCCCCTCAAGGGACAATTTGGTTTGGGTAGGTTCCTATTGTCTCAATTTTTAGTGAATGCATTCAAAATGTTTTAAGAATGTGTGGTTTTGCAAGAACTTCATGGATATATAATTGTTATTTCAATTGATTCCCAAGAGAAAAAATGATGGCCCAATAAGCCAAGAATGTAGGTTAGCGGGCAATACAAAAATAGAAGTAAAATAAAATTATTAAAAAAATTATTTTTGCAAATATTAATTATTTTTTCTAAATTTAAAGAATTGATTCATTCTATTTGGACTAGTCATGAGAAAGTTATAAACAATCTTAGTTTTTCGGGCAATTTAAGCTCTTTTTGAAAAATAACTTATAGGTATATTTATGAATGCAATTTTTACAATATTCTAAGAAAAAATTGCTAGTTAGGGTTAGTTTTTTTTGCTAGAATAATCTCACCTTGGAATTATTGTATTTCAATTTCATCTTAGAGCTATCAACAATTTAGTTTTTCCTTCAATCTTGAACCTACTTCTACTTAACAAATTTTTAATGAATAAAAATTAAGTATTTTTATCTTGAATTTTTTTTCCTAGATTATCAACTCAAGTATTCAACATAAAACTTAGAAAATCAAAATCCATAGTACAAAATATCAAAGTTAAGAAGATCCAAACCCAAAAAATCTAGTCAAGCAAGGTGCAAAAAAGCTTGTTTTCATCACTTTAGATGCAAATATCTTGCAATCTATAAAATCAAAGTTTCTAAAATTTCTTCCTTACATTCTTATACTAGTCTAGTATAAGATCCTATGGTAAAATATGCAGAAAAAAACAATTCTGAAAGTTTTTTGCTCTTTGCAATAGAAATGGCAGTTTTATGTGTTTTTTGATGGAAAAAAGGCCTCGATCCTTTAGGGGTTTAGATGAAAGTTATGAGGAGCTTTAGTTTAGGGCACTTATAGAATTTCTACTCTGAAATAAACTTTGAAGTCCTTTATTTAACTCAATTTTCAATGTTTTTGAAAAAAAATAAAAACATTTGGTATAGACTACTTATTACAATATTACAACCGGCATTGGGATTGGCCTTTTTCAATTCCATAATCAAATTCTTATCAATTTAGTATTTTGAATCATACTCTACTTTTTTCTACTTACAATTTTTTTCAAGCATGAATATGAAATATCTTTTGTTGAATTTTTTAAATATATTTTCCCAACTTATGTCTTCAACATATTATGGAGAGTAACAAGTTGAAGGATCTACACATTTTTGTGTAAAAATTTTGAAAGATGAAATCTAACCATTTGGGAAGAATTGAAAATATTTATTTTTGAAATCCAAGCGACAAGATCTTGCAATTGGTAAGTGTTTTGTTTTTTAATTTTAGGAGGGTGCATTCTAACAAGTTAACTAAAGGATCCTACGGTTTGATTTGTTAATAAATAATTAAAGATGGAGATTTTAGCCTTGATTTGGGCTTAATTACTTTGAAGCAAATTTGGGCCTAAAAACAATTTCCATCCTTTAGGGTTTAAATACACTAATCAAAATTTAAATTAGCAAGAAGAAAAAATTGGAGTCAACCCCCTCCTTACAAAAATGATAGCTTGAATTCCTATTATATCTTAACATTTTCAAACCTACAATTTTATTCATAATAGAACCTATTTGGGATGCATGTTCTGCAAACCTTTATAGACAATTTTTTTTCCAAGATGTACAATAGAGTACTATAAGCTTACAAACTACCTATTGTGTAATTAAAAAAAAATTGGCATAATATAGAATACAATTGGCATTTTTTGACTCACATAATTAACATTCAAATTTTATGCAATTTCAATCAAGTATAACAACTTCTAGTTTCTAAAAACCAAAACTCCATTTTTAGTGAATTGTTTCATTTAATATTCATGAATATATATATATATATGATAAATTCATTGAAAAGAATTAGTGCTTAATTTTTTTAAATTTGATTGAATAGATATGTAGGAAACATCCACATGCACATTTTTAAAAAACTTTCCATTAAGTAAAAAAATTATGATCTATGAAGACTTCAATGTAAAGTGTTCTATGATCAAACTTTGTAAAATAGATATCTCTATATTTTGATTAGATTTTGACAAAGTAATTGTACCATTATACTCAAAGATACAAAATTGGTCACAATACAAGGGTCAAATAGCAAGATTTGGTTAAAATATAGAGATATCTATTTTACAAAATTTAGTCATACCAACCTTTACATTGAACCCTTCATAGATCATATTTTTATTACTTAGCATGATATTTTTTAAATATGAAAAGATGTGCATATGGATGTTTCCTACATATCTATTCAATTGAATTAAAACAATAATCATCAGTATTTTTCAATCAATTATCATATATATCCATGAATATCAAATGAAATAATTCACCAAAAATAGAATTCTATTTTTTTGAACTTGATATGCTTGATTGGGATCGAATAAAAATTGAATGTTAATTATGTGAGTCAAAAATGCTAATTGTATTCTATATTATGCCATAATCTTTGAATGGAAAAATAGGTACTTTGTAAGATTATTGTATTCTATTGTACATCTTAATCTTTGTATACATGTTACAAAAAGTAATCTATCCACAATGGGCTTGACATGTGTTCCAAAAATATTCTCCTCCATCTCAATGTATTACGATGCTTTAAATTAGTTACACGTAATTGCAATACATTTGCAAATCAACCCCCTTTATATTCTTGACAAAATAAATAACATCTATTCATAATGAAAGTTTGCAGTTGAATTCTAAAATATTCCTATTTTTTACACTTTGAGAATTTATAGTTTATTTATAGTGTATCAAAAAATAAACAACTAAGCTACACTTATCCTAATAGTGTTCCCATATTTTTCAATTGGTCTAAATAAAATTTCATATTCAAATACCTATCAAATTATGTAGTCAAATATTTTGAATTTTATTTGAGGTATAAATTTCAATATGAACTTCCTTTTGGTCTTAAAAAATATAGCCATGCGGACTTTTGAGGATATTGATATAAGATATTAGGCAAGTAAATCTAAAACAATGGTTCATTCGATAATTTTGTTTTATGTCCACGACTTCCAATTATGTCTCTAATTCTCCGATGTTGAATTATCAGAAATCCAACTTGGAATCAACTATTTTATTTAGAGAAATATTTTGTTAAAAATTGACATAAATTAATTTTGATGGAATATTTGGCGAGAGATTCCTTGTTCTTCAATGGATGAGAATCATAGTTGTCACATTGGACAAGTTACTATTCATTTTATGTCCTGTAGGACGAGTTACTATTCATCAAATGTACTTGATCCTTTTTGGATGTATGTATGTGTTTTTAGATGAATAATTAATCTTCCATCTATATTTGTCATGTTTGATCTACAAACATCCACAAGCTTGAACATGCGTGACTTCATAGCACCCTAAACTAGTGAAGCATGGGTCTCTAAAACATTGTTGATACCAAAGAATATAGCTCAAAGGAAGAATCATCTTTATTATGAATCAAGGAAGTATATAAACCTCGTCTTTTTTAGAGAACATTCTCCTCAACAAGCAATTTTTTCTTAAGGTTAACCCTCAAAGGACGGATCCTATGACCTTGAAAAGAATATAAAAATTCATTGCTTCATATGCATAAATTTTTCATATATTTAAGTATAATTTATTTTATTTTTCAAATATGTAATCACATGTTCTCTAGAAATCTAGAAATTTTAAGATTTTTTGAATGAAATTTGAATTTATTGTGAAATTTTTAAAGAGAAAATGAAGAAATTCATATCAAATACAAAATATGCTTGAAAAATCTGAAATTTCTGGGATTTGCATACATTATAATTTAGAACTTGATGGTGTGAACCAATCTTCTGTGTCATTCTAAAATTAAAAAATCAATAGACCATGGTTACATACCTAGTGTTCAAATTTGATAAAATGTTGACTTTTACAATTTTTTCAAAATTCAAGATGGAGCAAAAACTAGGTCAAGTAAGCTTCATTTCATTAGTTGAACTCAAATTCAAAAAAGATTTTTTTTCATGCCTAAAATTTAGATTAGGAACAAGGAGGTAGGAATTGCCAAAATATACTAGAAAAGCATCTTTTATGATCTTTTTTTTAAGCACCTTCTTCTATAGAAAAGTCAGTAATACTTTGATGAGGGATTATCTACCACCATGCACTAAAAACACATTCAAAGAACTCTCTCAAAAAAACACCACATGAACAATTGTGATTTTACACCCTCTATTGGTTATTCAAAATCATCTAAACGTGTTGTGGTCTTTCCAACTTGTAATGTTGTGGTGGCCTACAAGTGTTCAAGGGATGGGAGGTCTTGCACACTAGATTGACCTCCAATGAGTGTTTTTGGGTTATTTTAAGCAAATGGTTTATATAGTACTAAAAAAGGATGATTTCTACGGTGATCAATTTGGTATTTCATGATTAAAGGTTAAGATTGTTGCTCATGGATTGATTAACCCTAGAACGTTGGATTAGTCACCGTAGAAATCATCATGTTGGTACAATGTAAATCCTTGCTATAATAAAAACCAAGAGCACTAATTGGAGGTCAAACTCCTACGCAAGACCTCCGGCCTAGTCTCACACAAAATTCTAAAGATGAACATCTGTACTTTTGTCTTATATAAAAGGATTCTTTACTATGCATCGGACACTTGTAGGCCACCACATTGTTACAAGATCAAAGGACTGCAATGCCCCTGGATGGTTTCAAACGACTAGTAGATACACGTCAAGATTAGGTGTGAGCGATTCGGACAATTTGCAGCTAAATTGGTTTGCAAAATTGGCATGGCCTCATGGAGTGCGCCAAAGGAGCCAATTATGCATGGGAACGTTGCTCTAATTCTATGAAACCTGCTCTTAACGCAAGTGAACGCACGTTTTCTAGTACAAGATGCTTGTCTGGTGTATTTTGGCAAATGAACATCTGCACTTTTGTCTTCTGTAGAAGCCAAGATTCTTTGTCATCTATTGGACACTTGTAGTCCACTGCATCGTTCTCAGGGTGAAGACTGTCTTGTGTTCCGCACTGCCAAAACGACATGAAATTGAAACCATCGCTCTGGATCAGTCCTACCTCCGTTCAGTTCAGCTTTCCATCGCCATTGACAAGTTCAACCGCAGCAGCAGCAGAGTCCCCATCTGCACACACCCATCGTTTCTGTATGTCCCGTACCGAAAACATGCATACAGTCTACACCGTATAAACCAATCCCAAGTACCGCAGTACCGGCGCTGCAATTGTGGTGGTAAGTTACTCCGGGTATGCAAGCATGATCATGTGCAGTTATGGGCGCAGAGTGCAGTACAGCTTATCCATAATGGTGGAAGCAATGCAAAGGCGGCACAAGCGGCCGCTTCGCCCCCGGCCTGTCTCAGTGGGCTTCACACAAGCGAGTGTTTGTCAAACCCTCACAGCAGCAGGGCAGGCCACCCCAGGTTCCGACTTCCGACCCAGGCCCATGCATGCATGCACTTGTGCTCTGTCTCTCTGCTCTGCTCTGCTCTGCTCTGGCTGCAAATTAATAAAAAGTAATCTTCCGGGCCCTTAAATGAGCCCCAAGCTTGAACCTTCTGAGCATCTGCTGCTGTCACAATGTTGTATCATAATAAGTTAAAGGGGCGAACTGAAGAAGTTACTACTACAACTACTACAACTGAAACTGAACTGAACAGAGATTAAGTTAAGTTACACTCTCTGACTGACGGGGAAGAACACTCTCGACGTAACGTGTCTTAGTACATTGGGACTCTGGGAGTCAAGGCTACCCAGAAAATTGATAAAATAAGATGCACACGAAGAGCTTACAGAACTCGCGACGTAACGTACTTTGGGAGTCCAGGCTCAGGCAAGGCCCCGGAAATGTTGATGAAACAGACGGATGGGTGGGTGGGTGGGTGGGTGCCCTCTTTTCTCGCAGCGTTTCATAAATGGACGCCAAAGATGGGATCTTTGTTGTTGTGCCCTTGCTACAGTTTTTGTGCAGGACGCTGCGTAACTGACGCTGTTGTCGTAATGAAAGTGGTCGCATACAGTAATGGCGCCAAATCGACTTGTCAAAAGGGCTTTCAAAGTGAACACGTCGTGGGTGCCCAAAAAACGAGAAAAGGAGGTGGTCTTCATATGGGAAAACTCGAAGACAACATGAGAAGATGTGAAATAAGAAGAAAGAAGTGAAGCGTGTGTGCTGTTGCATAGGAACAAGAAACACCATGAAGTGAAGCAAGCAAGAAAGAGCGATTTTTTGCATAGGAACAAGAGACCACATGATGATTAACTTGAGAGATGTAAAATACATAAAATCCTGGGTTGCTATATGCCAGGCTAGACCGCAGCAGCACAACCGCGAAGGATGATTGTTGTTTGTCGTTTTCTCTGCCTGGGAAGAAGCAGATCTATGAACCTCTTATCATGGCCTACTATCTTTCAGCTTTCTTCTTTTGCTTGCTCAATCACTAACTTCCACTTTCAGCTCAAAAAAAGCAAAGTGTTGTTTGTTTGTTTTAACTGCTCTAAACTCAACCATCATGCAATCTCTCACTAGTTCTCTTCCTTGGAGCCGAAAGTCATCTCGAAGTGCTAGGTAGGAAAAATGTACCAGTACACGGGTTTCCCACTTCAGAGCTACCAAAATTTTCCTTTCCAACTGGGTAGGGACGTAGTTACACACTAACGAACCCAGCCAAGAACAGTTCAACCTAGACTAACTCCCATCACCGCAAGACCAATTTTCTACATTGAGTGCATGAGCCTTTGCACCACCTCCATGTACAAAAGAAAAAAAACAAAGGGAGCAAAAAAAAAAAGTTTAAGAAGCGAACGCTTCTTCTATGGTTACCCATCCAGTGCCGCCTTGTGTGCTCCGCCGCCGAGGCGATGAAGGCTTGAATAGTAGCGTGTCGTGTCCGAGAATAACATTTTGGTGGCAGTGGTTGAGGCTGGCTGTTGCTGCTAATGTTGCTGTTGCTGTTGTTCTCCACCATGAAGGTCCGCCGTTGTTGTGAGGATGGGTTCCCCAATGGATGATGCTGCAACAAGTGTTTGAATGCGCTGAATGGTGGCCAACAACAACGACAACAACAAGGCCTGTACAAGCACTAGTGGTGGGAACCCTAGTAAGTTCAACGAAGAGGTCCATGAGTCCACGTTAGTTGTCCTTCCTTCCTTCGTTACCTAACTGCTCACTTGCACTTTGTGTTGCGACAGGAAATTCTCGAAGTCCGGCGTGTTGAAGAAGCTCGTGGGTTGCACGCGTCGCCGCCGCGCCATGGCGCGAGGTTTCCTCGGTGCGGGTGGACAAAACGCGACGTCCACATCCGGAATTCGGTGCTCTTTCGACTTCGGAGTTTCGCACTTGACCCCCGCCGCTTCCAACTCGTCCACGCCCACCACCCCCACGTCCAGCAACGGCAACGACGGCAAAGCCTTTCCCTGCTGCAACAAAAACTCCTTGCTACTACTACAGTCCTTATGCTGCGTCGTGCAAGAACTTCCAGAAGACGAAACGGACGCCGTGCTAGTCGAAGTCGTCGTCCGCACCGGCCGAAGAAGGGGCAAGCACACCCAACTGTCGAGAGAGAGACGTCGACGCCCAGATCCCACCACTTCGGGTGGCGCCTCCGACGAGGGCATTATCGGCAAACAACCAGTGCCGGCTGCTGCAGTTGTTGTGGGGGCCATAGCTAGAATGCAACACCCTACTACTCTTCCAAACCTGCTACCAACCAAACCCTCAAACCCGTCCTTCCGCTTCCAAAGTCACCAATTCGTTCGTCACACCGACCTCGTCGAGAATTTTCCTACCCAGATCGCGCGACCGGAATCCGCTCCGCTCTTGACAGAAAAAAACACGAAAGGAACGCGCACACAGCACGAAAGGAGTCCCGAAGAGAGAGAGCACAAAACGATCCGACCCTAATGCGAGCGCCGTGACGGACGCGAGGGAACGAAGACTAATAAATAAATAAATAAACGGAATGGGTGTCGGCGAGTGCGACACCCCTAGAAGCTGGGATGCACACGCTTGTTGTTCAAAACCCAAGCAGGAAGACCAATACTCTGTAGTCTGTACCCCTCGCAGACTATGTCAACTCCGTAACTGCAGAGGGATGCAAACACAATGAAGAAAGGGATGCAAGACGTGAGGAGCAGAGAACAGGTGATGGTGATGAAAGGAGGGAGATGAAGGTGATGAGTGCGGTGGGTGGGTGGGTGAGGTTGAGAATAGAAGGAAGAACAGCCGGCGCCATGTTCATCCCTGGCAACGCGTGACGGACTCGACGGTCGCGACGGACGCTGCTACCGGATCCGGGGGGAATCGCGGGCCGGGAAAGGGCTGGGAAGGGGAAGGGTCTTGGCGAGTGGCGTACTCGCCAAGGGATGGGGCCCGGAGCTTCTGCCCGCGGGCAGATCGGGAAGGAAAAACGAGCGCCGCCACTCCAGAACTGCCCCTGCCCCTCTTGATGGGGTGCTTGCCCCACTCACACTCGGCAGTCATAGAAGGGGTTTACTTTTATTTTTTTATTTAATATAAATTAAATTAAATGTTTGGGTTCTGTTTTTGTTTTTTGTTTTTTTGAAACACATGGACAATTTCCATTGCAAGGGGAAACAGTACACAGAACCAAGGGACCACGTCCCGGGCGATTTTTATTTATTTATTTTTGGTTCAGAGTTAATTTGAGCCCACAAGTCAGCTACTATTAGGTGGATTTTTTTCGTACTTTAAATTTTGCTTTTTTGTGAGATCATGCCTTTTTCATATGGAATTTTTTAATAAGATTTGTGTTGGCGCATGATCATGGCCTGCCAAATGGCTTTTGTTGGGTTGGGGGGAGGCTGCTATTTTGGCTCAGATTTCTAAAGGCATGGGACGAGAATTTTGTGAATTTAGCCAGATGGGACTGACGCTAATTTGATTTCAATTTGATTTTGGTTGTTTTTTAAAAATCAATGTGGAGGAATGCTATAATAGGGAGAAAGCAGGTCATCTTTACCCAAGGGACAATAAAATCCCCATTCAGACCTAAAAAATGGAACTAACTTAAGTTACGCTAATTTTGTAGCCCCATAGACGATTGACATGGGTACAACTGGCCATACATTTATTTAATCAGCCTGCCCTTTGGTCTGCAAAATGGGAATCTGTCATAGACAGTATCTCAGTGGGAAACAATTGTATTTTGATGGGAAAACCAAATTGGATCTTCTGAACCTTCCCAACCCGTGGGAGTAAGGACCTCTTCAAGTATATTAATAATGCAAATTTAGTGTTTGCAATACTAATTACAAACTCTAACACTAAGTGGCAACAACATTGATAATGTTACCAATACAAAATGACAACATAAACAATAATTATTGACTAAATTTTTATCCCAAAAAATAAAATTAGAATCAAGATGGTTCACTTTGCACAAAATTAGTATTCAATATGAACACTAATTATCAACTGAATTTTCACCAAATAACTAAATCAAAATTGAGATGATTCCCTTGGCACTAAATTAGTATCCAATACAAATATTGATTGTTAATTAAATAAAAATTAAAGTGAGTTACATTTTAGGATAAACAACAAAATAGGTAGCATAACATGAATTTTCATTATTAGCGTAGTGACCAACGGAGCCCAACTAGATAATTCTCTTGGTCTTGACTCTTGCCCAAGAGCCAAGACCAACAACCAATATTGTGACATCCATTGGTCACCTCCAATAGTGCAAAGGAAATTTAGATCAATCGTTTGAAGTTAGATCTTCCAAACAAAATTATGAAATATAGATTTGAAATTTAAGAGGTCCATAAAGCGCCTATTCAAGAGCTTATTTGTAATTTGGGAAAGGGTCTCAAAATATTTTTTTAGTAAATTTTTCTAGGAAAAAAAATGGAATTGGCATGTAACTCAAGTTGTTTCATATTTTTGGACCTTCGTGGAATTAGTTACAAATTGGGAATTGGGAATCACCCATGTTACTAAAAGTGTCCATCCCATAATATATTTACTTTTGGGACATTGAAAATGCAATTGGTACATTGAAGAAAGCAAAATGTACCTTTACGTTGAATAGCGCTTTTAGAGCATGGTTGCTTTATAGACCTCCTACCTTTATCACCTTACTCAAAAGTACTATCTATTTTATATAACATTTTTCAATTAGAAATCATTTTATTTTTGTTTGTTTAGTGGCTACGGGAGTGGCTATTGGAAAAAGATAAGAATATATTAATTACCATGAAGTCATAAAAAATTTTGAATTCATTTTTAAAATCCCAAAATGTGATATATAACAAGTAGTGTTTCTTGTTTTTATTTAATTATTTAATATCTAATCCTAGAAACACAACATCACTGTTTTGGGTTGGTTATTTGTTATGAAGTATATTTTTTATCAACCACATTACAATTTGGGAATACAATCTTAATGTATATTAGTGCTCTATTATTCATCAACAAACTAGAAGGACTTTAAGCCAATGACATTAAGACTTGTAGTTAGTTTTTCCAACAACTGAAATATGTTTGTCAAATATTTAAGCATTGCCAAAAAATACTATGTTTTTCTTTATTTTAATTTGCAACAATAATCTCGCTTAAACATGTTGTGAATTTTCTACCAAATTTTAGTGTATACTTTAAAAGTGTGGCAAACATTGCTACATCAAGGGATTCAACAAAGCAAACCTCGATGCCAAGAGATTGTTTTGTGCTCATTTTTCCGATCAAATTTCCTTATTAAAACAACATAACAAATTGGATTTCATTAACTTTTGGAATTGAACAATTTTTTTTAATAAATTAATAAAAAAAATTATTAGAATGTGAAGTGTGTACTATAATACAATGTCAAGCAAAGATAAGGTGGGAGACCCTCTTTATGCCATGTGACTATTTGTCTCACTTTTTAGCCATTGTATGCTACAAGTGTACATTTGAAATTTTGAAATGAACACTATTTATATAAAGTGACACAAATAGAATGGCTTCTAAATTGTGATACAATTAGATTCTCCTACCTTAGTGCTCTTGTTGGTCAAAATAATTGAAGAGGCTACACAAGCATTTTGAGATGTGACTTCCTAGATTTTAGAATCAAGTGCCTTGTATCTCTATTAGTCAACTTCAAGGAGAAGATTCACAAGGTTTTTAATTAGTGAATGGTATGATAGATAATCATTGCAAGAAATAGTTGTACTATTTTTGTCACATGTTGAGGTCCAAATTGTTTATTAAGCACAATTTGGGGAATAATTATTCAATTTAGATTAAATTCATACACATATTGCAAAAAATTAATTTCTATGAAACTAAGTTATTGGGATGCTAATCCAATGTTTAATTTGATTGAAAATTTGAATTTGTATGGGTGCAATCAGTCCAGAAATGTATAATTTAAACAATAGAATTTTCAAATGGATTCACTCTTACAAGGTGAAAGTGGAAAGACAAGAGAGGTCAAGGATGATTGTTTTTTTCATCTCTTATTGTGCACTTCACACACTTGGTTTGATTAAAACTTGAGTTTGTTGTTGTACAATACCTACAAAGAAGTTTACGTTCAAATTTTCAAACTCAAAATAATACTTAAAATGTAGTGCAATTTTGATTGAATATATTTTCCTATGTACACCTCCAAACTTTATGAAACTACCACCTAATTGTTGAAAAATGAGTTAACTATACTCTAGATGTCATTTACATGCTAATTCAAGCCTCTTGTCTAAGAAAAATTGAATTGCATTCATTGCACTTCAAGTTGTATTTGTAGCTCCTACATTGTGAAGGCAACATCAATGCTTCTTGCACCATCACAATTCAGATTTTTGTCAATTTGAGCTTCATATGTGGAACTCAAATAGTCTCTCAATGCAAAACATGCTTCAACCAGGCAATGTGATAGTTATGAATACATTGTGCATGTGCTTTGGTGAGTAAGTGCACTTCCAGAGACAAAAATAGATTGTGTGAGATTGTAGGTGTTTTTGATTGTAACAAGCGACTTCAATGGTAGTATACTTAAGGTGTGCTATAGAGTTATAAATATTAGCAATAGACAACATCTAATTGGAAGAATGTGACATGGATGGACAAATCTTCATTTGAAACTGGGAAAAGAGCAAGGGAAGTGAAGATATAGCAAAAGTCACACAAACAATTTTCTTCAAATTGTTTAACATTGTCTTTAAATTTGGTTGTTCATTAGTGATGGTATGGGGTGTGTTCATTGGTTTTGATAAGTTTCCTTTCTTTATAATGCCACATGATACACAGAGAAGTAGGGATTTATTGATGTAATCTATGAACATCAATTGAGTGACTTCTACTCCTCTACGATGATCCTAAGACACTTATACTCATAGAAGATGGCGCTACGGTGCACCGTAGTAAGGATTCAAGTGATTGAGGCAAGTGCATGGCAAAAGAATGCTTTAATGGCCTGCAAACTCTCCTAATTGAAGTCCCATTGAAAACCTATGGAAGATTGTAAAAGACACTGCCTAATATGAGGTGCTACTGCCAAACAAAGAAGAAATAGTCAACACCATTCAAAGGGCATAGGAAGAAGTGTCTCTAGAGATGATTGAAGTTCTTGTTGCTAAAATGCCTCACCGTGTGAAGGCTATAATCAAAGCTAATAGTGGTAGCACTAGATGATAGATAGTATGCCAAAACATGATATATATATATAATTTTACAAGTTTTTCTGAAAATGATTAAGACATTAGTAAAGCAAACTTCACTATCTTTCCAACATACTTTGCGGTTTGTGATTTGGATTATTTTTGAGCAAGTGGTGGCAATTTGAAATTTGAGGTATGTGCTTTGTTTATGTTAATTGATTGTTGTGAACGTAAATTTCCTTGTAGGTAATGTACAAATAGTCTACGAAGGTCGGGATGAAGGTATAATTTAGTTCACCAAATTATCAAGCTTATGAGTTTCTATGAGTATATTGTCAAAGTCTTGTAAAAGACATACAATTAATCTATTACTCACTACATGATCAAGTTGGAAAATTTGGAATAGAAAGTTGGATTCATCAACTCCAAATTTGCTAGGGGAGAAAGAAAAATACAAAATTAATCAACTACAATACATGGTAGGTTTTCACATTTATTTGGCAAGGTGAAAAGCTTGGAGTTCAACCAACACTTGTAATAAATGTTAGGGTACAAAATTAAAATTGGGAAACATCGTCTACATTGCCACACTTTGACTCATGTAGTGCAAACAATTCTAGATGGTTTTCTTAAGAAGATTTATTCAACATTTTTGGAATTTTCCATTGTACTTGGCAAAATATCCACACGGTTGGGTATAATCACATTTTGGATTACATTGACAAGTTTGGAAAGGATAATTGTCTAATGAAAAGATTGTCTAGCTAAATCGGAGAATGATCTATAAGAAGACTCACATTTCCAATTAAACCAACGAAGATCTTCTTGTGGTCATTTTTCTATTTGTCAATGTTTCCATTAAGTAGGAGCATCCCAATGAGTTAGACAAATTCAGATCCACTTGGAAAATTTGATAATGTGTAGTTTGTATGGTCTATTGATCCCCAATGGACATTATAACTAAAAAGCCTATTTTACTCAATTATGTATAAGTGGTAAAGAATCCAAAGACACATATTTACGAAGATTCACATGGTGTGTAACAAGTCTATGGGAGAAATAAATCTAGCATACTCTACCATTTGAACTTTAGGGCATGGGATAGGATTTAAGATCAAATAGTCCAAAATTCTAAACCCTAGATAACTTTAGAGACATGTTTGATCTAGTAGAGACAAATAAATTTGCCTTTCTTCTTTAGTTCTTGGAAACAATCAAATATGTAATGCTTCACTTTTGAAAACAACCTAAGAGCATATTCACTAGGGCACAAAATATTGGTTAGGCAAGGAATTTGTTGCAGCGAGGCTTCTTCCTCAATCTTACCAATCGAAGACTTTAAGTTTTTTCAATGCAAGCCTCTCCAAATTTTTGTCGACACACTTGAAGTTGCAAGGCTCCACACTGTTGACCTCACCACTCAAATAATGTGAAAATAGGGTTTAGAGTCCACATTTCCATGTCCCAATTTGGAGCTCCAATTGCTACGTGGAGAGCTATTGTTGCTTCCAACCTATCCCATTGGCCTTGCTTCTTCCACAGATGTCACCCTATAAACATGGTCATCTTGCATTGAAACTCATGATTGTGTAGTATTGTAATAGGGGCCCAGTTAAAAGGTGGGCCCTTGATCGGAGCAAAGCCATGTCAAATTCTTTTAATCGGGGTGATTCTGTCATTTGTTGGTAGAAATGCTCTAAGTAATCTAATCCTTGAAAGGCCTTTGAGGTCCCTCCATATGACCTGTATTTAGCCTTATAATTTTTCAATTGTAGTTTAATTCCTAAAGTCCCAAAATTCCTCCGGGAGACTCTTGGGATTTTGGGTAGGCTTATATGATTTCAATTTTTACTTGATTTTCTTAATCTTTTTTCAAAGATAGGAAACCAGATTAGCTTTCTAGTAATCTAATTTTTTTTTCCAATTGGTGCCTGAGAGCAAAAGTTATGCCATTCTAAATACCAAAAAAGCAGCTGAAAAGGCAGCCCCTTCAAAATCTCAAAAAATTGAGTCTTTTAATTTTAATTTTTTTTCTCAAAGATTATATATTTTTTCTACATCTAAAGCTTTGATTCATTCTATTTGGACTCTTGATGAGAAAGTTATCAACAATCTTGTTTTCGGGCAATCTAAGCATCTTCTTGAAAAAATAACATATAGAATTTGTTTTTTTGAATGCCATTTTTACAATTTTTCAGATTTTTTTGTCAGACATGGTTAAATTTGATAGCTATAAAAATCTTACCATTGAGATTATTGTGTTTCAATTCCATCTTACAACTATTCAAGGTTAAGGTTTTCCTTCAATCTGGAACATACTTTTGTTTAATAAAATTTTAATATGTGAATATTAATTATTTTTTTGTTGAAATTTTTTTCCTTAGATCTTGAACTCAGTTCTTCACCATAAAAAGTTAGAAAATCAAAATTAGTAGTGCAAAAAATTTAATTTAATAAGATTTAGAGTCAAAGAATTTAGTCGAGCAAGGTGTAACAAAACTTGTTTTCTTAACTTTAAATGCAATTATCTTGCAATCTATGCAATCAAAGTCTCTGGAATTTCTTCCACACATTCTAATCTATTGCAAGATCCTATGGTAAAATATGCAAAACAAACATAAATTTTTTTTTCTCTTTGCAATGAAATGACAATTTTGACTGATTCTTGATGGGAAAAAGGCCTTGGGACTTTAGAGGTTAATATGTGAATTGTGACACATTGTTATTTACGTACTATCATAATCATTAATTTACTTTGTATTGAAAAATATTTGATCAATGTTTTTCTAATCAAATACCACCAATTTCATAATGTACTATATTATATGGCCACAAACGGCTTTCAAGCTCTTCTAGGTAAATTCTTTTTTCCTAGGTAAATTCTAGGTAAATTCTTTTTCCCCCATATTTACATATGATTCTTCCATCTACTAGAAGATAAATCAATAACTCAAAATTTCGAGGGGGGTTGACTTTGATTGCTTCCGGCTATTGGCATTTAGAGGTATAGGGGCAAAAAGAAAACTCCCTACAAATACTTGCAGCTTCCTTCATTCATTGGAAGGACCATCCATGACGAGGGGGGCATGAGGGTGATGATAAGTTACAAATACCACCAAATTCATAATATACTATATTATACAGCTATAAAGCTCTTCTAGGGTTTATAAGGGCTTTCAAGGGCTTCTAGGGTTAATTTTTTTCCCCCATATATACATACTACGTATGTGATTTTTCCATCTACTAGAAAATAAACCGATAACTCAAAATTCCGAGGGGGGGTAACTTTCATTGCTTCCTTTTATTGGCATTTAGGGGTATAGGGGCAAAAAAGAAAACTCCCTGCAGATACCCTGCAGCTCCCTTCATTGTGCACATCGCTGATGGAAGGACCATCCACAACGAGGGTGATGATAAGGTATTAAGGCCCCCCTTCCCCGCCAAATTGGGATCCCAAGTCTTGATGTGAAGTTCCATCTGTGTAGGACAAGGCAAATCTAAGAACCCACTGGACACATGTGAGGGGGGTCACACCTCCAGCTCGTGTCCCGCAAGAGCACGACAACGACAAAAGAGAACACGAAAAAACCCTCGCTAACGAGAGGATTCGGCTGTACATTGTCATCCGGTATGTTAGACAGCCCTACATGCGGGGAGAATTGCCTCAGGGTAGTTCATTGTTAGCTGGTGGAATTGGAAAATTTTAATTTAATTCAATTTAATGGCAATTGGAAAACATTCGGAAAAAAATTCCAGGGAAAAAAACTTCAAAAATTGTTGTTCGGAGTAAAAAAATAGAATAAAAAGTAGACTTGGTATTTGGAAAAAGCGGTTCAATTGGGAATTAAAGGAAAATAGAGTCCCAATGGCGAGATTGTTCTAACAATCAAATTTAACCTTGTGGAAC
Source organism: Antitrichia curtipendula (assembly GCA_951230915.1). Classification (NCBI taxonomy): domain Eukaryota; kingdom Viridiplantae; phylum Streptophyta; class Bryopsida; order Hypnales; family Leucodontaceae; genus Antitrichia; species Antitrichia curtipendula. The sequence goes on along the minus strand of OX579633.1, from coordinate 20,735,156 downwards.
TTTATTTTTGTAAAAATGTAAAAATTGAGTTTTAAAATGAATCCTATACATTATTTTTGCAAATAGATGCTTTGATTGCTTGCAAAACAAGATGCTCCATAACTTTCACATCACAAATTCAAATGGAATGAATAAAAGCTTTCTATGTAGACAAAAATAAAATACATAATAACCAATTTTTTTAATAAATTATTTCAAGTTTTTATAGATTTGTTTTTCTACAAGACAAGTTTAATTTTGAGCTTGTTGTGGTTAGCTTTTATTCTTGGGCACCAATTATAATAAAAATTATATTCCTCCAAAGCTACTAAGATTTTCTATATTATGATAAAGGTTCAAATAGTTTCACCAAAAAATGTAAATGCAAAAACCTAACACAAATCCATTTTGTCTCATGAGGGGACAATTGGATTTTAGAGATTATTTTATACATCAGTGTAAGGCAACAATCTAAATGCAAGTTGTATTGGCTTAAAAAGGATTTTGTATTTTATTTTTCTAATTATCTCTAGCATCATGACTAGGAAATGGTTGAGGATATTGACTAGATGTTTATTCATTAGGTACCCAACACATTGTATGTGAGACATAATTTTACCCAATTATGACAAGTGGAGCAAGTTTGATGGTTGCCAAATGTTGCTAACAACTTGTGCAAGGGGGCTTGGCATTTAAAAAAATATACAACAATAAATGAAATGATGTTAAGGTCTAAGGGCTCACATTGTTCTTCATGGCAATACATGCCTAAAATCCCTCAAAGCGGGATATAAAGATTTGGTGTATAACAAACTTTGTTTCAAAATTGATTTTAAAATTAGAAGTTTATTGTGGAAAAGTCATAGATAGGAATTTATAGTGGCGCATAATGTGGTTTTAAATTTGTTAATAACTAATGAAGGAAAAGAACATGTTATGACAATAAATAACTATTCTACTTCTATAGATTATTCAATAATTTATTGAAGAGAGGCATTTATTCCACATAAACTCTAAGCAAAAATAGGGGGCATATAACTTTGGTATTGAAGAATATTGAATCTTTTACAAGGAGTGCTTAACCCCTAAAGGACCAAAGTGCATTTTTTTGGCAATATAGCGGTTTTGGGCAGCTCACTATGAATGGAATTTTTTTTTCTTTGGAATTTTAACATAACATTTTTCCAAGGAATAGCTTTAAGGCCCAAAAAATTTCATAACTTTTGACTACATTGTCAAAAAGTTATTGAATGATTTGTAGTTTTCATTGCTCGGCGGGCAGCCCGGGCAGCAAAAAAAACTTCTTTAAAAATCACTTTTTTGAAAAATAAAAACTTGAAATTGGTTCTTTGGATTTCTATATACATGAAAAGCTTTGAATCATTACATTTTGATTAATGAGATGAAAGTTACAAGGAGTTTTAGTTGTCAGTAGTTTACAAGTAGTTATGAAATCTCTATTCTAAAATAAACTTTCCAGTTGTTTATTTTACTCAGTTTTTAATATTTTAAAGAATTTTTTTTTTTAAAAAGGTATAAATTGTTTATTGCAACATTAAAATCATTGGGATTGGCATTTTTCAATTCCATAAATAATGGTTGACAATTTAGTATTTTGAATCATTTTCTACTTCTTTCTACTTACTATTTTTTTCATGTATGTTGTACAATTCCAATTGATCTAAAACTTTTCAAGCATGTAGCCAACTTGCCTTGAAGAATGAATCCAAAGAATTACAACCATTTTGGAATTTTTTTCATAAAGATCTGACCTTGTGAAGTGCAGCTGCCCGTTTTTTTGCAGGGGCAAAAAAAGAATTTTTGTCACTTCGAACGCTAATATCTTGCAATCTACACGGTGGAATTTTCTGAAATTTTTCCCACATCTTCCGAAGAGAGCGCACTACAAGATCCTACGGTTACATTTGTCCAAAAATGTTTTTTCTTCTAAAATTTGGTACTTGTATTAGAAATGGCAGTTTTTGATTGTTTTTGGTGAAAACATAGTGAAAAACCTTTAGGGGTTAAGGTTGACTCAAGATCTACAAGTTGTGTTGTTTGAAAAGATAATCAATTGATACTTGTACTTTCTACGCATATTCAACCAATCCAACTTTTACCATAGTTATTGCACTTCAATTGAATGGAACTACAAAAGAAAGAGTCTATACTTCCTTTAATTCACTTGGAATATATGCCCTATATATGTAGAGTGGATAGGGTAAACCAATTGCAGACTTCATATTTCTCTCAAAATCGGTTCCATAAATGGCAATGTCTATGTTTTTAATTTCAGTTGGATATGGCAATAGTAAACATGCTCATCATGTACGTTGAAGAATGCAAAAATGTTGATTAAGAACCACATGACGCCAATGACACCTCCAATTCTATATAGAGTTATATAAAATCCCTATATGTAATTAACCCCTAAAGGACCAAGGCCATTTTTCTGCCAAAAAACACTCAAAACTGCCATTTCTATAGCAAAGAGTAAAAAAAACTGAAAATTATTTTTTTTTTTTCACATTTAACCGTAGGATCTTATACCTAACTAGTATGAAAATGTATGGAAAAAATTTCAGAATTTTTGACCGCACAGATTGCAAGATATCTGCGTTTAAAGTGAAAAAAACAAGTTTTTCAGCACACTGCGGGACTAGATTTTATGACTTTGAACATTTTTAACTTAAATATTTTGCACTACAGAGTTTTGAGCTTTTAATCTTTATAGTGGAGAATTGAGTTGAGAGTCTAGGGGAAAAAAGAAAATCCAAAAAAACTTAATTTTCATTATTAAAGAAATTGTTAAGTAGAAGTAGGTACAAGATAGAAAGAAAATCTAAAATATTAATATCTTTTATATGGAATTAAAAATCACTAATCCCAATGGTGAGATAGTTCTAGCAAAAAAACTAAACCTTATGGAACTTTTTTTTTTGAAAAATTATAAAAATTACATTCAGAAATGAATCCTACGAGTTATTTTTTCAGGAAGATGCTCTAAGTGCCCGAAAAACAAGCTTGTCCATAACATTCTCATAAAAAATCCAAATGAAATGAATCAAAGCTTTTCAGATAGACAAAAATATAATCTACAAGAAAAAAAAATTAGAAAAAAAAAAAAAAAAAAATTGCAAATTTTTTTTGCTGCCCCTCGACCCCTGTTTTGAGCTTATTTGGGCATAACTTTTTTTCCCGGGCACCGATTGTGAAAAAAATTATATTCCCATAAAGCTAATCAGATTTTCTACCTCCAAAAAAAGTTTCAAAAAATCAGGATAAAATTTCAGCTCGTAGGTACCTGCCCGAAAACCCATTTGTTCCCCGAGGGACAATGGTCCTTTAGGGGTTAAAGAGGATGAAATTGTGAAGAAACAAGAAATAGTGATGGATATTGTTACCCTTCAACTTTGAATTTGAGAGGAAATTGTGTGGTTTGCAATGATGGTGTGACATGGCCATACACATTTTGCAAAAATCGTCATGAAAAATACATGTGCACCTAGAATTTTAATTTCAAAAGATATAACAATAATCTTTCAGTATAGAGAGAAGAAGGTGAGGATATTCTTCTCTTTACTTTTTCTTGTTCATGTAAAAGACGATGGCGGGAATTGTCTTTTGTAGTAAATTGTGGAGTTTTGAAACAAAGAGCAATTTTCTTAGTTACAAAAATCTATACTTATATGGTGACACATCTGGTAAACATGTGATACAGAAAAAAGGAGGATGAATAAGATGGCATGTAGAAACACCGGGAATTCTGTCTTGCTTTATTTCTAAAGAAGATTTAAAGAATGTGGCACTGGCATATGTTTTTGTGTTATTTTTTTTTCTTTTGTAAAAAAATATCATAATTATAGACAACATTGGATTTTGTGGTTTCATTGTTTGGATTTCAAAAAGAGTTGTATGATATGTTTAAATTTATTAAAAAAGAATTGTATGTGTATGCAAGATATTTCTAAAAATTGTCTAGTGTGCAGTCTTTTTCTTAGGCCTTTGTATTGTTGGTTGATTCAGACTAAGTTAGACATTTTATTTGCTTCTAAATTTTTGCATGAGTGCACCTAATAATATATACTAATGTATGGTGCTAATTTGGAATTTTGTGTGGAGTAGAAAATTTCATCTAGGAGGGTTCAAGGTTTGCCATTCCAATCATATAAGGTTTTGGTTTCAAAGTCAAATATACAAATTGAAGAAAAAACTAAAATAGTATGAATATGAAAAATAGAATCCTTCGATTTGCAAATACGTATACTAAAAAACTAAAAAATTATCTCAATAGTTTTCTATGAGATCTTTTTTATTTAGTGTACATAATGCATGGTGACAAGGCACTCTTTGGGGGTATATTCACCTATATTGAGAAATGGAGGTGGGAGGAGTCTTGTAATCTAAATAACCTTCTGAAATTGTCCTCCAATTCAAGATCAATGTGCATCTACTTTGGACATTTTTCAAATTTATTAAACATTTGACTAGTAGTACATTGTGACAAAAAAAAATTGTGTACTATAGTGCAAATCTCCTAATCCATATTTAAATTTATTCTAAAGACTTGATTAAGACCACTCTTGGTACCAAATGATAATAAACAAAAAAAAAATGAAATTTAGCAAAGAAAAATTTGGAAGGTGGCTAAGCCAAGCTAGATGGTTATCTTAAAGGATACAATCCATAATTTTCAATGATTTTTTTCAAATCTAAAGTAGGAAGTAGGATAATGTGTATCTTAGGAACATCAATAATAGAATTTGTAGAAGGTGATTCTACTATATATCACACAGACATAAATTAAAAGTGTTATCTTTGATACTTATTGTCAAAGACAAACTCTATAACAAAGTCAAGTCTTTTTAACTCTGAAGTCTCATATGTGTCTCAACATAAATAAAATCTTTGAATAAATGCTTGCCAAAAGATATTCTTATTGATTTTGGACAAAGGAGGAAAAGACATTGCATCATTAGAAAATTAGAAAAGTACATCTATATGGAAGTGAGAGGTTTGAATAGATTCTCATACATAATACTAGTTGCCCAATCAAAAATTAAGTCAAATTTTCAAACATGAACAAGCTACATCCATTGTGAAAGTTTACTACACTAAGAAATGAGCTTCAAAGACTCTTATAACTTTAAATCTAATCTACAAAAGAATCAAATTGACATTTTTTTAAATGTTAATTTATGCCCAATCTTAGAACTACTACTTTTTAGAGAAGGAAACATTGTATTGTACATATTGTTTCAGTTGTGGAAATTCATCCAATGACACAACTTATGTATATTGTGGCAAATATTGAGGGTAGAAAAAATTCATTGAAAATTATGGTCACAATTCCTAAGTGCTCCCACATCCAAATTCTTGATGATGAACAAAGTGCTTCAAGCCAATGTTTTGCCCAAATGCCTTCTTGTTCATCCAAAAAAAATTCTTGGATCTTTAATAGATAACCTTTTTTTTATGACAAATTTTGTAAAATGGATGCAAATGGTATATTTTTGCATGAATATAATAAAAAATGTTCAAAAATTCCCAAAATAATTTAGGCATTTAAGGGGATTAATAACTCAAATTTGCATAATATCAAACTTGTGCCATACATTGCTAGTTTCAGCAACTAACTTTTTAGATGACCTCTCACTAGTCCTTTAAAACTCAAATATTTGAGATTGCTTGTAAAAGGAATAAAACACAAATGTCATGCTATCCTTCTATTAAATGATTTAAATGTCATGTCTAGGCATTATATTGACAAATAATGTTACTTTGCAATTACAAACTCTTTATGGATTCTTCTTGGTTGGTTTTGTTGCAAGGCAACCAATCATTAACCCCTAAATGATTTGGACTATGTTTTCACTCAAAATGTTCCAAAACTATCATTTCTAGGATAAGTACCAAATTTTAGAAAAAGAACATTATTAGATACATGTAACCATAGAATCTTGTACAATACACTGGGTTGAAAAGATGTAGACAAAATTTCAGGAATTTTCACCGTGTAGATTGCATGATATTAACATTTGAAGTGACAAAAATCATTTTTTGGGACGTGCAAAAAAACGGGCAGCTACACTTTACAAGGTCACATTTGTATGAAAAAATGTCCAAAATGGTGGTGCTTCTTTGGATTCATTCTTCTAGGCAAGTTGTCTACATGCTTGAAAATTTTCAAATCATTTGGAATTGTATAACATATAGGAAAAAAATAGCAAGTAGAAAGAAGTAGAGAATGATTCAAAAATACAAAATTGTTAAGAATTTAGTTATGGAATTGAAAAATGTCAATTCCAATAGTTGTAATGTTGTAATTATAAACAATCTACACCATTTTTTTATTTTATTTTTCCAAAAATAATGAAAATTGAGTTAAATAAAGGACTTCAAAATTTGTCTTATAGTAGAAATTACATAGCTACTTGCAATCTAAAACTCCTCATAACTTTCATCGCATTAATCAAAATGGAATGATTCAAAGCTTTCCACGTATATATAACTCTAGAAAACCAATTTCAAATTTTTACTCTAAAAAAAGGAAATTTAAAGATTTTTTGAGTTGCTAGAATTGCCCACCAAACAATGAGAATTACATATCATACAATACTTTTTAACCTAGTAGTCAAAAGCTATGATAAATATTGCACCTTAAAGCTACTCCTTGGGCACATGTTGTGTGAAATTTTCAAAGAAAAATACTAAAATTCCATTCGTGGTGATTTACCTCAAATTGTTACGTTGCCAACAAATGCCATTTGGTCCTTTAGGGGTTAAATATGCTTGCTAGAACAATCTCACTGTTGGAATTAGTCTGATTGAATTCCATCTTAGAGCTATTAACAATTTTCTTCAATAGAAGTTGGCACAATTTAGTTAAATTTCTATTAAATAATTTTTTTAAAGACTAATAATCACCTATTTTGAAGAAGAAGAAGAAGAAAATATTTTAGCCTTTCAACTTAGATCTTTCCTTAACAATAAAAGATTTAAAGCTTAAATATTTAGTGCAAAAATTTTAAGTTAAAAAGATTCAAAGTTAGATAATGTAGTCAAGGAATGTGCTCAAAACGCATTCACTTTAACCCCTTATGTTCATTGACTGTGTTTTCACCCAAAACGCTTCAAAACTGCCATTTCTAGGACAAGTACCAAATTTTGAAAAATAAAAACATTTTTTAACGCATGTAACCATAGGATCTTATAGTATGCTGACTTGAAAACACGTGGAAAAAATTTCAGAAATTTCCACTATATGGATTGCAAGATACAAGCTTCCAAATTCACAAAAATCCTTTGGGGGGCTCTCCGAAAAACCAGGCAGCTGCACTTCACAAGCTTCCAAATTAAAAAAAAAAATCCCAAATGGTGGTTTTTCTTTGGATTAATTCTTCAAGGCAAGTTGGCTACATGCTTGGAAATTTTCAGATCATTTGGAATTGTACAACATATAGAAAAAAAACAATAAGTAGAAAGAAGGAGAGAAGGATTCAAAATACATAATTGTTAAGAATCTTGTTATGGAATTGAAAAATGTCAATCCCAATGGTTGCAATGTTGTACTTTGTAATAAACAATCTACATCCAATGATTTTTTTTAATTTTTAATTTTTAAATTGAAAATTGATTAAAGAAAAAAGACTTCAAAGTTTATTTTAGAGTAGAGAATCCATAACTACCCACAAACTAAAACACCTCATAACTTTTGACTCATTGATCAAAAAAATGAATGATTTAAAGCTTTTCACATATGTATAACTTTAGAAAACCAATTTCAAATATTTGTTTCTGAAAAAAATGATTTCTTATGATCTGCCCGGATTGCCCATTTACAAAAGTATGTTACAAAAATAACATATTAGGCCATAACTTGTGACTCATATTTCCAAATGTCTTGATTTTCGATGCACACGAAAGATATTCTTTATCCACACCTTCTATTAAAGTTTGGGCCCAAAACATGGAAATATCTAGTCACACATACCTGCCCAAAATTGCTATGTTGCCAAATTCAACATACTAGTCCTTCCTTTAGGGATGAACCCCTTAAGTTCTTTGACTATGTCTTCACCAGAAACGCTCCAAAACTGCCATTTCTAGTGCAAGGACAATTTTTTGTAAAATTAACTTTTTTTAACACATTTCACCACAGGATCTTGTAGTATGCTGACTTGAGAACACGTGGAAAAAATTTCAGAAATTTCCACTGTGTGGATTGCAAGATATAAGCATTCAAATACACTAAAATCATTTTTTGGGCCTTGCATAAAAACGAGCAGCTGCACGTCACAAGGCCACTTTTCTATGAAAAAATATCCTAAATGGTGGTTCTTCTTTGGATTCTTTTTTTTAGACAAATTGGCTACATGCTTGAAAATTTTCACATCATTTGGAATTGTACAACATATAGGAAAAAATAGTAAGTAGAAAGAAGTAGAGAATGATTCAAAGTACAAAATTGTTAAGAATCTAGTTATGGAATTGAAAAATGTCAATCCCAATGGTTGCAATGTTGTGATAAACAATCTACATCAGATGTTTTTTACAAAAAATATTGAGAATTGAGTAAGATAAAGGACTTCAAAATTTATTTTAGAGTAGAGAATCTATAACTACCCGCAAACTAAAACTTCTCATAACTTTTGACTCATTGGTCTAAATGAAATGATTAAAAGCTCTAGAAAATCATTTCCAAATTTTTGTTTCTGAAAAAAGTGATTTAAAAAAATCTGACCAGATTGCCCGCCTAGGGAAAAAAGTAACATATTAGGCCATAACTTTTGACTAATATTTCCAAATGTCATGAAATTTAATGCCTATAAAAGATATTCCTTGTCCCCACCTTCTATTAAAATTTCAGCCAAAAATATGCAAATCTGTAGTCACAAGTACTTGCCAAAAAATTTGTACTACCCAAAAATGCAGACTAGTCCTTTAGGGGGTTAAAAGCACAAATATCTAGCAATCTACGCAATGAAAGTTTCTAGAATCTCTTCCCCACATTCTTACACTAGTCTAGTGCAAGATCTTACTAGATTGGCCAACTTTGCATTCTTACACTAATCTAGTGCCAGATATGCTGCTAAAATATGTCAAACAAACAATTTGTAAAGTTTTTTGTTCTTTGCAATAGAAATGGTAGTTTCAAGAGTTTTCTTATGAAAAAGGGCAACAACTTTTGGAGTCAAAGGCTTAGGAATGGGTTTGGTTACCTTAAAGGTGCCCCACAAACGCCCCAGTGATCCTAAACGGCCATCTTTACTCTACATACGTCTCCAAAATCAATTATGTACCTACATGAACAAAACTATTTTTAAAACCAAACTTTGTCCCTTCCTAACTTTTGCATACAATATCCAAATGTCACGTTCTTTGGTGCACTGGAACCTCCTTTCACTTGCCAACGACCAAAATCAACACAAAGTTGGCCAGTCTAGTAAGAGCAACCAACTTGGCACAGTAGCCCAAAGTGGCAGTTTTGCGGGGTAAGGTAAGGTATGCACCATACCTTATGTTTTGTACCACATGTGCCTGTGCGTATCCACCTCACATCACATCACATCATACCATTCAGCAGCGGCACAATACATTTCTACCCACTCCAGAGGCCCCCACGCAGCCCCCCCCCTCGCCAGGAAGCCAGTGATCATCACTGACCATGGTTAAGTTAAAGTTTTGCCCACCTGCTTGGCAGCCTTGCAAGTGTGCACACTGCTTCCATTTGTAAGCTTATCATTTCCACTGTAACCCACCCTCGAGCCTCTGTCAACTGAAAGCCTGCCAGCCTGCCTGCTTGCCTGCAAGGAGGTCATGGGACGCACATGCCAAATCATGGGAGCCTCAATAGAATACTCTCACCTGATCCCAACTCAGATGTCATTCCACTGATATACACTTCCTCATGATCACGCTCTAAAACCCTTGCTTTTTCGTAGAGGCCAACCTTTTCTTTGTGTACAACAGAGAACAAGAAAAAGAAGAAGAAAAAAAAAGGAAAAAGCCAAAAAAGAAAAACACACGTGCTTTTATTTTTTAAGTTAAGACACGACCCGACTCAACTCCACTCTACTCCACTGGAGCGGAGTTGAAAGAAACGGCTCCCTGAAAGCGAAAAGTACCGGTACTTGGCAAGGGAGCAGCATGACGCTCTCGACACAGGGTCGGACAATAACATACCTCCAAAAACGGTGCCTCTGGGCGCACTCGGTCGTACTCATAGTGTGCTCATGTCGACTGCAGTTGCTCTGCACTGGACAATCATGAAGAAGTCTTCAAGGGTGGGTGGTTTAAGTAAATCACTTAAACAAGAAACAAGAAGAAGGAGAAGCCATCACACTGAAAGGGAGGTTCAGTTCGTTCAGTTTGTTGTTTGTTTTTTGCTTTTTTTAAAAAGCAGAGGTCAGGAACGCAGGCACTCAGGGTTGGGTTTTAAAACCGAAAAATTATTGGAAATCTCACTCTCTTTACTTTACTTCATTACGTTTGCACTCATAGCCGGCGGATCGACGGCAGCTTGTTGTCAAACAATCCTTCCAAAATCTCACCACCACTGCTGTACTGTACTGTACAGCAAGGAAGTTAAGTTTAAGTTAAGTTACTGCACTGAGATTTTTTCCCTCCTCCACGGCACTCACTCCCCCCCATCCATTAACTAACCACTTTGATTCCTGCAGTTGCGAGTGTGACGGCTGTTTGTGGGTTGCAGAAACAAGGACTGGCTTTTGGTTCCTTTCGGGATGGGTCAACTTTAATATTGAGTATTAACATTCTACTTATAGAAATGGTGATAAATGTAAGAGCCGAGTCCATAATTGATGGTCTCACTTACCATACCATGGATTGGTGGGTTTTCTTTTTTTAGATTTGAAACCCGGAGATTATTCCAAGAGTGAACGAAAGAACAAACGGTGGAATTAAAGCCATATAGTAGAACCACCCATTGTTGACCACTTAAGCAATCTGTGCATGTTTTGGAGCAATATATAAGGCATGTAAATTTTTTACCATGTAGGAAGATAGAAATCACGGGGGATTGCAATTTTTTTTGTAATTTTATGCCTTGAATTGAAATTACTATGACTATGAATTTTGGAAGTCAGCAGCTTGTCCAAACCTATAGCTAACATGTAGAGTCTTCCAATGCCAATCATTCAAGAACTATTTTCTGCTCACTGCTTTGGGACATGTGTCATGACTCGATTAGTCTTAACTTTGAAAAGGAGAAAAAAAAAACATTCAAAGTTTTGGTTGAAAATTTATTGCAACCTTGGTTGGAAATAGTACACCCTACAGGTTGGGGATGGGTCCCTGATTGACAATGGGTGGTTCTATCATAGAGAAGAAAAATCAGGAATGAAACCTAAACACAAAAATTAAACACTATTTTACATGAAGGGAACCACAAGTAGGTTTCTTCATATTCCAGGTGATGACTTTGTATTGGTGGTTTTTCTTCTTTGTAAACCCCCGCCAAGAATTGTACCGTTCATTTTGCGGGAGGATTATTTTTTGTAATCCCCTCCTGCTAAGTGAAATTAGCATATACAATGATTACGTATTTCTCATTCATCAATCACATGTTTCATCCATTTTTAGATGGGCATTTACTTCGGGCAATCTCCTTGTTGTTAGGAATTTTGAAAATGAACATGAATTCCTTGTCGGGCTTAACCCTACTCGTCAGCCTATTTATTTTCATAATTTCCTTTGCCTCAGCAATTGTCCTATACTGCTTAATTCCCAATGCAAGTAGGAACCACAGTGTGGTCTATTGTTTTTGTATTCCTTCATTACAAGTTTGAAAAAAAAAAACTCTCACAATTCTCTACTTACTACAAAATTATGCAAATTTCATAACATGCTCTTCTATTGTTCTTGTAAGGATTTAAAAAAAACAATTAGTCCCATATGACACACTATACTACAATAAAAGCCACTTGTATTTTTAAGTCCTCTTTGTATGGTCACCATATGAACATGGGCAACTTGCATTAGGGGGGTAGTCAATCTATGCAATTGGAAGGTCTTTGGTGAAGAGTGTTGTTGAGATAAATTAGACTACATTTAGTTTGTTTGTCTTTGTATGCTTTAGTTTGAAAGTTTGACAATTGTAAAATACCTTTGCTTTAAGTGATCTATTATAAATAATATTTCAACTTACTTAATTCTAAAAGTACGTGATTCTATCACCAATAGTCAAACAAATTATCAATTTCTTGGATGATTAGGTGCATACTTTGTTTTCTGTAGGTTCATTGAAAGTCATTCATTGAGCATTGTTATTCTCTGTAGTATTTTAGAGTTAATAATGTTATTAAGCTCAAATTACGTATAGACAATTGTAGACACTTCATTAGAAGTTTGTCAATACCATAATGTCACTACAAGTAATTTTTTTAGCGCAATGAATGACATAGCTAAGTGAATAACACTAATATTATTATGAGTGTAATGGTTCATTGAGAACTTGAAAACTAGTTGGATAAATTTTCTCCTAATTCTTTTGATTTTGAAAGTGTGACTAAATGTATTACTCTATGTCATGACTAATGAGTTTTGTGATCCACTATTGCTAGACATTCATAAAACATCCAATCCACCTTGACTTTCCAAGATCCAAGAATCAAATGATTTGATAACCCAAAAAATACAAAACATTCAAAATTTGAATGCAATAGATCTATTATATATCAAATAGCGTAGAAAAGTGATAGGGAGGATGGAGGGTGGGTCTTTGGACGATTCTATCATAGATTCCTCATAAAAGAAAATAAAGTAATAAAATCAAAAATCAAAGCAGTTATCAAAAGAGGGATTGCCCTTTGTATAATGTCATTTTATCTTCTAGAGACTAAGCTAGGAGATTTGAGATTGTAATTCTCTTTCTATTTTGGAAAATGTGAACAATAGCTTGTTGGTCATTAGAAACAATGGTTCATGATTTTAGGCCCCCGATTTTGGTTATAATATACAAATAGAGAAGGTATTGTTCCTTTTCTCTAAATACTTCTATACTTGTAGGTATCCTTGTTCACTTGTCCATTACCGCCTATTTGGCTTGGAGTTTGAGAAATTGGTGTATGGGTTGGCCCAATCACTAGTAGAAATCCACACTAAAAAAAACATTTCAAATGATGGTTTTTTGTTAAATTTGTATTATTTTGAGGGTGAATGCAAGAAATAATAACCCTTTTTTATGTCACATGTAGTGTGACATATTTGTCCTTTGCTATTACTTTTGAAGCATGAACCTAATAAACCTAATTTTTTTTGAAAAGGATGGATATTTTCATTGTAATCATATTCCTTATTTTTCAAACATTACATAAACACATTTTCTATTTAAGAGTCTACTTTGCTATTTTTGTCAAATTTTTATATTTAATTAGTAGTTTTGAGTACTACCAATATGGAATATTCTAAATTAGTGATCTAGAATTGAAATTATAATTCAATGGTCTATTTCCAGAATAGGTAGGCATGCTATGTATTAGGAACCTCTAAAAATACATTATTTTATGTCCTCCACATTTGTGCAAGTAGGGCTTCATAATGTGCACACTTCTAAATATTGAAGATAGTTTCAAGCTCATTCTTTTATTGAAATCTCATCGCCTCAAGTCTTTGTAAATGAAAAAAATTTAGTTTCTTTGCCCCCCCCAAATCCCAAAATTATTTTCTTAAGATTTTGTACTTTTCTAGTTCTCATACTTAGAGAATCTTTCTATGGTTTTCCTTTCAAGATTTACCATCTTTTTAAAGGTGCATACATTGCCCATGATCTTATTGATATTTCAATTTAAAAAAATTATTTTAAAAATAAAGCACAAAATTGTAAAAAGGCTACAAATCAATTAGTGTTTCTTGCAATCACCTTTAAATATAGTTGTATTAAATTTGTGTTATTTTAAATGCAAAATCATCATCTAAAATGTTTTTTTTGCATACCTATCTACAAATTGGAATTCTTCATAACTTTCATCTCATAATTCAAAATAGAATGATTCAAAGTTTTCCACGTGTAAATAAATCTTTAGAACCAATTTCAAATTTTTATTTTAAAAAAAAGTGATTTTCAAAGAAGTTTTTTGAGCTACCCGCCAAGTAACAAAAACTACATATCATGCAATAACTTTTAAAGCATATAGTCAAAAGTTATGAAAATTGTTGGGCCTTGAAGCTACTCCTCAGGCACATGTGGTGTGAAATTTTCAAAGAAAAATAATTAAAAACTTTGTTCGTAGTGAGCTGCCCAAAATTGCTATGTTGCCAAAAAATGGTGTTTGGTCCTTTAGGGATTAGTCCTTGACCCTTAAAGTCCATTGTCCCCTCGCAAGCCAAAATGAATTTCGGGCAGGCCTCTATAGTTTCAATAATTGTATGATTTTTCGAATTTTTTGCGATGATAGAAAAACACATTAGCTTTTCAAAAATATAATTTTTATTTCAATTGGAGCCCAAGAGCAAAAGTTATATCACAAAAAGCCTTGTTTTTAGTTTGGTAGATAGAAAAAGACCTTCAAAAAAAAAAAAATTAAAAATTAAAAAATTCATTTTATATAGGTTATATTTTTATGTACATGGTAAGCTTTTATTCATTTCATTTGGATTAGTGATGTGAGAATTATGGACAATCTTGTTTTTTGGACAATCAGAGCACCTTCTTGGAAAAATAACTTGCAGGATTCATTTCTGACTTTGATTTTCACAATTTTTCATAAAAATAAGTTTCACAAGGTTAAGATCTTTTACTAGAACAATCTCACCATTGAGATTAGTGTATTTTAATTCCATCTTAGAGCTATTAACAATTTAGATATGCAAAGAAACATTAATTTTTTTTTAGCTCTTTGCTATAGAAATGGTAGTTTTGAGTGTTTTTTGATGTAAAAGAGGCCTTGCAACTTTAGGAATTAAAGGACATTGCAAGCATGACTAGCAATTAGTTTTGAGAAAATAAATGATTGTTAGAAATTTTTTAAGCAAAAATGAACAAAAAAATCAAATAAACATTAAATGTTTTTAAAGATAAAAGTGAAAATAAAAAATTGTTTGAATATTTTCAAATAATTATTTTATTTTTTACACCCAAACGCCTTTAGCTATAATCATAACATGCATGATATTATCAAGTTATCTTAGAATCTACACATAAATTTGTATATTTAAAAAAACAAAACTAAATGATACTCTATAAGTTTTAACCTTTTCATAAAAATGTGAGGAAAAATGATATTATTTTAATTTTTAATTTTTTTCTTGAGATATTCTTTAAATCCTAAAGTTCCATTGTTTATACATGGGACAAAACAAGTTTCAAACAGGCTCCTATTATAAAAGAAACTAGTGCAATTTTTTAAAAATTATTATAAGATAGAAAAACATGTTTTCTTTCTGGAAATATCATTTTTATTTCAATCAGTGCATAGGAGCAGGAGTTAAGCCATCCTAAGTACAAAATAGAAAATTCTAGATAATTAAAGAACCTTATGAAAACTTGAAAATAATTTTTTTTCTATAGACTATGTTTTTTTCTACTTGAAAAGCTTTTATTCATTCTATCTAGATTAGTAAAGTGAAAATTATAGAGTTTCTTGTTTTATAGGTAATCGTAGCATCTTTATAATAGATGCATTTTTTAACTCAATTTTCAAAATTAAAAAAGAAAACTTATGCTAGATTTAGTATAGTTGCTAGGATAATTTCATCATTGGAATTAGCATTTCAATTGCATCTCAAAAGCTATTAATTATTTAGATTTTCCTTCAATTTTTTACTTGCTTTTATTTAACAATTTTTTTAAGGATGAAAATTATTTTTAAAATAATTTTTTTCCTAGACTTTCAACTCAATTCTTCAACATAATTTATTTTCATTGAGTATTGGTACAGTAGTACAAAAATTTAAGCTAAGTAGATTCAAAGTCTTTTAATCCATTGTACAAGGTGCAAAAAATCCGTTTTCTTTCATATAAACACAAATATCTTGCAATCTATATAGTCAAAATTTATAAAAAAAATTCTCCACATTTTTATATTATTCTAGAATAAGATCCTATGGTTAGATATGCAAAAAACAAAAAACAAATGAAAAATAGTTCTTTGCAATAAAAATGCTTGTTTTTGATGAAAATAAGGTCTTGAGACTTTAGAAGTTTAATCAAACTCTAATTTTCATGTTACATCAATTTTGAACTTTTACATCAAATTTTACATCAAACTTTACAGTAATTGAATCTCACTGGATTAAATTTTTAAGTTATTTTAGGCCTTTGCAGTCTTTTCAAATCCATTTGTTTAGTAACCAAAATAAGAAGATTGAAAAAACTGAGCATAAAACTGAATACTCAAATCAAATGAAACCCTATCAAGCTTTATACTTTATTTTGTATGATCATCTTCTTGTGGTCACAAAATGGATTTTTCAATAAAAAAGAATTTTATTCTTGCATGTCCATGTGCCATAGAATTAATAAATTTGATTTAGGTGTTGTTACCTTAGTGATTGGAAATACTAAATGAGTAAACTCACTCAATCTACAATTTCACTCAAAATATGATTTCACTCAAAATCTCATTGTTGAGATTAATGTACTTCAATTCCATTTAAGAGGTATTACCAATTTAGTTTTCCCCTCAATCTTGAACCTATTTCTATTTAACAAATTTTTAATGAGTGAAAATTAAATGTTAAATTTTTTTTCTAGACTCTCAACTCAATTATTCAACCCAAAAATTTATAAATTCAAAATCACCAGTGCAAAATTTCAAGCTAAGAAGATTCAAAGTCCTAAAATCTAATCAAGCAAGGTGCACTCTCTCCTTGTTTTCTTCACTTTGAATGCAAATATCTTGCAATCTATGGGGTCAAAAGTACTGAAATTTCTTCTACACATTTTTACATTAGTCGAGTGAAAGATCTCATGGTTAGATATGCAAAAATTAAAATTTGAATTTCTTAAAACTCTTTAATATAGAAATGATAGTTTTGAGTGTTTTTTGATGAAAAAAGATCTTTGCCAAATCTAGGGGTTTAGAAAACATTAGGTCCAAAGCCCACACTTATATGGAGATGGAGTGAGTATTTTGTTTTATTAAAAACTGAATGACCAAAATACATGCAATATATTCCTTGATTTGCTTATTGTCTTTCAAATTTTTTGGTGAATGTGTGCAATGACCAAAGGGCTCACAATGACAATGAGTCATTCTAAATTCCTACCTATAAGGTAGAGGGCTCAAGAACAGTTTGGGCACTAAGATCCACCCCTACAAACGTGCATAAAACAGTACACATGGTGTCTGAAATTGAACTACATGGTTGGGGTGAGAAACTGAGGTCCTAAGTGCGTGGTTTTTGAATGTGAATGAGTCAAAAGGGGTCATAGTAATGTACACGTCTTGCTCATATTTGAGTGCTTCAAGAGGTGAAGGAAAAATGCAAGTGCAGTTAATGAACTTCATTCAATTTTAATTTACAATGGGGAGTCTGACACGGAAAGGAGTTTGTATATAATGCATCCTCAAATTAGCAGGGATCTTTGTAATTTTTCCTTCTTGCTTGGTTATGGACTTTATGTGGACGCATTTAGGCACTAACGTGAACGTCTAGCGCATCCTATTACCCAATTTCTACAATGACTTCCTCAATTCACAGACATGTTCCTATTAATTACGTAATGAATAGAAACATGTCTATGAATTGAGGAAGTCATTGTAGAAATAGTGCCCTACACCTTGAAACTTGCATAAAGCATATGTAATTCATGATAGCTTCAAAATTCTTGACCAAAATCTCAAATGAACTGGTCCTTACTTTTCTTCTGTTTGAAAAATAGTGAAAAATATTCTCATGATTGCATTTCTCTACAGATGCATGTTTCTCCTTAAATGAGCGCTTCTCAAGCCCTCTACGATAGCCGACCTCATTCCGACCATTTAAGCAATTACGCATATTTGGAGCACATATTTCTTGAGTGGAGAAATTTTTCCATGTACAAAAATAGAATTTAGAAGGAGTCCATATTTTTTCAGAATTTTATTTCTCAAAACATAATTACAATGAATTTTTTAGTTCAAGATTCTATTCGACCTATTCTTGTCACATAGGTCTTCCCATTTCCAACCACAGGTTGGTTGCAAAATCAACCAAGACTGCAGCCAATCATGATGCGCCACGACTGCATTGGAAACTGTGCCATAATTATTCACTGCTTTTCTCCTGCTAATTGGAAAGAAAGTAACCTACATTGAATGAAAATAGGTCCCTGTTCGGAATGAGGTCGGCTACCTTACCTTATGCAAGTTCCCATTTACTCATGACAGAATTCCGTCAATACTGTAGTGTGACATGATTGAGTGCATTTTGTCTGAATCCAGTGGGAATTTGATTGCCCCAAGAGAGCATTTCATGCCACACAAACCAACCAGATTAAAGTCTAGAAACAAGCTTTGCACAAGAAGCATGGTTTGAGCACAATAATGGAATGCACCATTAGGGGGGTTGGGGGTTGGGGGGGGGTTGGGGGGGGGTTGGGGGGGGGGGGGGGGCTAAGTTGGTACAAGAATGATGGGTGGAAAAAAATTCAGATTTTTTTTCCATGAAGATTACAAGATATTTGCATTTAACATGAAAACAAAAATGATTTTAGCTTGATTTCCATACTCAATCAAGGCAGGAGGTTCTAAAAGTGCACAAGTTCTATAATTGCCCACCTCCTCAATTGTACACTATTTGTACATTTATTTATTTTTTTGTCTTCAGCAATGTACGAACATTGTACATTTTAGGAAGTGGGTGATTTTAGAACCTTGTACCATTTCAAGTTCAAAATTTCATAACTAATTTCACAAAGCTCCCAAAAATATGAAACAAATTGGGTTAGATGCCAATTCTACGTGTCTTTCAAGAAAAACTTACTGAAAAATATTTCAAGAAGCTTCACCTCCCCAAAATTCAGTTTCAACTCATAGGTGGTCAATCTATGAACCTCCTACCTCAATAAACTCTAAATCCCTTGAACTTGAAACGTTATAAAGCTTTGAGGTAAAAAATCTTTATAATGTGTAATTGACCTAAGAGTAGAAAAACAACTTGATTTTCATTCTTTAAAAACTTGTTACCAAAACATAAATAGGTACCAAACAATCCAAACCATGCAGAATAATTTTGTTAAAAAACCTATGAAAATTGAGTTTGGAAACAATTCTATAAGTTATTTTTTCAAAAAGGTGCTCTAATTACCTGAATAACAAGACCCTTCATAACTTCCACATCAAGAACCGAAATAGAGTAAACTAATAATTTCCATGTATACAAAAATATATCCTATGAAAAACTAATTCTTAACTATTATTTTAATGAGTTTTTGTGATTACTTTTTGCTTCTCGGGCTGGAATAATTTTACTTTGGGTGGCATAACTTTCTCTTTTGTGCACTGATTGCGTGTCCGAAGTGACTCCGAAATGATTTGACCTCTTAGTCGAGAGGGGAAGATTAGTGTCACCACGAAATTTTATTTTTGTGGAAATTGGTACAAATATGGTATTATTTGCACTAATTGAAAATAGTGTGTGACTTTCGTAAATCAGTGTCACACGCACTACTAGGACACTTCAGAGTAGCAGTCACACCTCTACTCAACCGAGTTCTAGTAACTGCTGTTAACGGGACCAAATCAGCTTCGCCAGTGAAACAATGGCAAGAAAAGTACTTCGATACTCTTCATTTGCATGATCCATAAACGATGAGATCTTACCAGCGAAATGCCCAGGTTTGTTTCCAGAGGAGGAACCTGACCACTCCGGCCAGCACGTACGCCGCTTGCTTGGGTGCATCTGAAACACCACAGGGAGTCAGCCCAGACACGGATTCACGACTCGCTCACACACCATGAACTGACTCTCTTCCCAACAGGATTCCACACACGTCTCAATCTTCCCCTTCTCACAACTTCCCCATCAACCAACGCAGATGTATATCACACGAGAGACCACCGAATCTCCCCTCATAGACCAGTCTGCAAATGCAGCAAAGGGTGGGTCTAGCACAAGAGCGTGGTCCGACATAAACAAACCTAGCTGCAGATGCGTGAGAATCATCACAAGCAGAGCATGCGATCCGATTCCATCCTGATAATGCTGCAAAATATCCAGCAACTTCTACGACTTAGTTCCCCACATGCCGTGACGTCCGAAACAAGCTTACAACTCCATAAACCCTTCAATCCAATCATATGATGTGCCAAACCAGAAAGTAATGAACTAATTTCTCAAAAGCCCGGGAACCATTCCAAAGACACCAACATTATCTTATTCAGCTCTCGTTGCTGTAAAAATATTTTCAGCACTAAACACAAAGGCCTCAATGGTGGTATCGCCTCCATTGCACACCATGCAACATAAATCCCACTCCAAGAGTTAGAAAGCAACCGGAAACCGGGTCATCGCAAGACAACTAGTTCAACTCGACCAGACAAGAGTCTGGTTCCATCACTTTGTCCCCAAGCACCTCAACCTTCCCCGAAGACTGGTCAATGTAGCAAGTACCATGATGAAGTCAATGCAGCAAGTACCATGATGAAGGCTGCAGCCTCAGGTCCATTAGCAACATCAAAACTGCTCCGCGCACAAATCTATGTCACATGCCACACGTCAACATTTGATGCTCTCTGTCGGACAAGGTTGAATCAGATCATGCCCTCAAATCATCAGGCTTTTCCGTGGAAAACCCCATCTAAACCAGTGCCAATAGACGACCCCATACGCACTTCATAAACTTCTCATTGAATAAATCTAGCTACAGATAACTATGGTAACTTTTTGGCCCTTCCTCGATCACTCTAGCTTCTCTTGAATATTTAAAAGGTGGGCACCTAAACAAAGAAAGATTTCTTCGGACAGTTCATAATTTGAACAATGAGAGCCGGATGGGCTCTACAAGACAAGGATAGACGCAGAGGACAACGTCAAACAAGAAGAATAACAACATTGCAAAAATTGAATAAATTTCAGCCGAAAGGCTTGTGAGATAAGACATCCTCTCTGTCACCCTAAATCTCCTTTATCGCACGGGATGAATGTAACCCGCACATACTTGATGTCGAATTGAATATTACTCATGGTCTCCAGAAACTTGATTATCGGCACTCTCGCTTTTCCAATCACCTGACCCAACCATTCCCAACACATCAGCACAAATCAAGCTCCATGCCATTACGTTTGGTCGATGTCAATCCATGCATCCTATCTCAGCAGCAGCAGTATCAGCAGCTTGAAGACATACGCACCTGGTGCTAACAGATAATATCATGAGCTCAGACGAAGTCTTCATCCGTATACCGAAAAAACAACTGTTTCCAGCCACCAGGATGCTTTCCCCCTTGTCAACGCTGTTGCCAAAGCTTTCAATCCGTCCTGAATGGCTCGTCACCCTAATTCCCAAATCACCACCTATCACCAGCAAGTGGAAAAGAGAATTCACAACTTCATAAGATTGTACACATACAAGCAGGACGATACGTCCCGTCTCAAACAACGTCTCTGTCGGTTTTCTCTCAGAACCTCAAAATCAAGCCCCCCAAAACACGGCAGGTCCTCTGCCCAGAGGTGTGCCCAGCGATTTTTTGGGGGGAATAGTAACTGCCACCAGCCTTCACAGCACAGGAGCAAATCTGGAGGGACGTATGTCAACATCACTAGACCAGTCGCAAATTAGCCGAAACCACTTCACTTGTGCCACCAAAATTTTCAGTATCTGCTGCCCACTACCACCTATCCCCAAAACCCCTCCCCCCGTTGCATAGAGACTCTCACATCAACTCTCACTGGAAAATTCGATTTGCAATCCTTTAATATCCTTTGCAGCTACTAGCTGTGGCTGCCAAATTATTCACATGGAAAACAGACTTCAATACCTCTACTGCTGGAACCTGCTACCTCGACATGGCTGCAAAACCTGACATACAGGCCAGATGAACTTCACTACCTCGCTCACGCGCTCCACTGCTACTGCTCGTATCTCTTGCTCTTAATCGGGGCAATAAAAACGCAAAAATCCACGATCTCTGTATGTTACAAATGACAGCTTTAGAATCCGACTGCTGCCATACATTACCGAACTAGTGGCACCCACACACACACTTTCTTCACCTACAAATACGACCACAGCTCCTTCAGGCGAGGGCAACTAACCTTGGTGAAGCTCCGTCCTCGAATTTCGACTCTCCGAGCGGAATCAATTGTATAGTACAAAAACACATCTTCCTCCATCGCTGCCATAGCGGTGCCGAAACCCGAACTCGTCGAATTCATCAGCCCCGACCTTCACATTCTATCCTTCGCAGCCTCGTGAATTGATCGACTCTCACACTGCAAGAGAAACCTCGTCTGCTCGTCAAACAAGCGCAGACTCATCAAGAATTCCTCAAAATTCGCCATCTCCAGTGCTCAATCAAAGTGGTGAAAGAAAATGTTCAGAAAAGAATCGATTAGGTTAATTTATATCCAAGACTCCACTTCGGTGCATGCATGGGGACGTCGCCCCGCAATGAAATACTCCACATAAGAAAAAGAAACGACAAAGGGAGGAACTGACATGCCCTAATCTTGGTGCCTCGCCGGGTATACGGGTGGTCCCTGTCGTCGTCGGGCATCAGTAAGGGTTTCTTACTTTCAGCTCAGACGGAGATTCAGTAGCTTGGATGGAGGTGGACGGATAGTGGACGGACGGAGAGTTAACGGGCTGAGGAAACAGGGACCGAGCAAAGAGAAATGGACGGATAGGGGACGGACGGAGAGATCAGAATCAGGTTTCAGACAACATGGACAGAAAGTGGACGGACGGGGAAACCTTCGCGACCTTTGAATATACTTCAAGAGCATGGGCGTGACTAGAACAGAGCTTTTCTTTTCTTGTCTGTCTTCGTGTTATTGCATTCTTTTCTGACGTTTGTTGATAAGTGCGGGAGGTTTCTGACGTTTTTGAGGAATTTTGTTCCAGAGAGGAAGTTCGTAGGACAGGAACTAGCAGCAAGGATTATTTAGCTTAGGGTTTAAGGTTTGTCTTTCGGTTTGCATTCCTCAGGATTGCGGAGCTCTTGATTATGAGAACACTCAGATTCTTCTCCTTTGGTCCGAGTTGCTCGTGTTGGACAGCGCCGTCATACGTTGCATCGCCGCAACGAGTATGCACGTCCGCATTTGCATTCGTTCCCGGCGTTCGGTTTGGAGAGCAAGCAGGAAGCCGGGATTCTTTTGCTGAGGTGCGGTCAGGAGCTTCTGATGTTGAGAGATTGTGTGTGAGCTCTCTTCGGGAGTCTCCGAGCACTATCTATGGCGGGTTTGGGGTGCCTGGCGGCTTAGGAAACTGCCAGAGGCGTCTGTATAGTCAAATTGCTAGCAAGAAAGGTAAAAAATCTGAGAAAGATGTGTTGGTAGAGGAACGAGAACCCGAGACGGTCGTCTTGTTGGTAGAGGACAGAGGAGAGGATGGCGTGGGGGAAGGTGAAATTGAAAAATTCGATGGGAAGAAGACGAAGAAGAAAAAGAAAGGAAAAGTTCTACCGGAGAATGGCGATGCCGTAGCAGCGATGGATGATAGCGTGGCCAGTGTGCACAGTGATGACGGTCCGGACGCTGAGCTGGTAACCAAATTGAAGAAGGAGAAAAGAAAGAAATCGAAGACCAATCTAAAGCAGGAAGAAATTGAGACTGATTCTGGAATGGTGCTAAATGGTGCAAGCATTGCGGAGGAGATCCCGGAAACGACCTTACAACCTGAAGCGAAAGGAAAGAAGAAGCTGAAGAGCAAGAGCAAGCTCAGTGAATCTGAGGGTGAGCTCCCGGAATCGGACCCTGAATCTGCAAGTGGTAAGTTCCTCCTTCCATTTAAGGAATTCTCTTGTACGGAGCAGGTATGCAGATGTGTACGAGGGAACTCTTATTCGTATCTGCAGTTATTTCTCACGTTGCGCTGGTATTCAAGCAGCTAATTTCGGTTGCTTGTTCGGATGCAGTTATAGAGGATGTTTTCGCCGCAGAATTAGAGGAACACCTGGATGATGATGATTTCTGGGAAGACGATTTTGAGCCGGAAGCTGAGGTACGTTTCTTAGAATTTGTGAGGGTTTCGTTCCACGAGATTTCGGGTAACAAAGAAGATGCTTTCAAATCTTCCACATTCCGCATGACATCTGTTGACCCTCTTCCCACTTATTATTCTTTCTACTCTATTTGACATTACTGTTATATCTCAAGTTTAGATGCTTGATCGTGGAATTTTTTCCTTAATTTTCTCCCTCTTCAGCTAAACGATGGAGGAGATGGAGGCGGTATAGTTCTTGGAGACGCTCCATGGGCAAAGTCAGCGCTTGAGTTAGCGGAAAAGGTGGTGGCTGAATTTAACGGTGCCCTTGAAATCTTTGCTTTCAAAGTATCCAAAGACTCTGGCATCATTCGTATCCGAGTGGACAAGTTATCTGACAAGTATGTTATATACTTGTATTTTGAAATTTGATATTAAATTGCATTTGAGTACCGATATGTGATACTAGGAAAACAGACCAAGGTTTTGTTTCAACACGGACTCGTTTCTTGCACGCGTGTACGTAAGAACAAACCTATGTGTGTATATACTTTGCTTTTGCACATTCCGTTCTTTCGCAGTTGGAAGATCTCGGTAAAGCAACTGGGTTTAATTGTTGCAGGTACGGTTCTCCATCAATGGATGAGATTCAGAAATTCTCTTCATCATATTCAAAACTCTTGGACAAAGCAGGAGAAGCAAAAACTATCCCGGACGATTTGGCTTTGGAGGTAATGCATTTCCAACTCAATGGAGGTTTCTTCCTTTGGGAAATATTTTGATCGTTCGACGCTTCTTCAAACTTTTATTCATTAGTGCTGCTTTGTTTGTGTTATATCTCGCACATTGGAAGCTGTTTCACGGATGTTTGAATTCACGAAGTATTGTTCAATCTTTAGGTTTCATCTCCTTAGAAACCTTAACCCTCTAACTTCCACCCAAGGCTTCTTGGCCAAATCCAGGTCATAGAGTTACTAATGTAGAGATTTTTTGTGCTGTTGTTGAACTGCAAAGTTCTAGTCCACGATAACGGCTTTCTTTCGAGACATTGTGTGGGCAATTCCGATGAACAACTTTAACTGCTACGATGTGTCAAAATTGGCCGAAAACACTTGTTGAGGAGGGTTGACGATAGAGAGTTAAGGAAGTTTTTTCATTGTTCGACACTTCTTCAAACTTACAGTCACCGGTACTCCTTCGTTTGTGTTATATCTAGCACATTGGAAGAGTCGTCACAGGATGTTTGAATTCATGAAGGCTTGTTCAAATTTTTAGGTTTCATCACCTGGAGCGGAGCGTGTAGTGCGACTTCCCCAAGACTTGGAGCGATTCAAAGATCTGCCCATGTACGTGAGTTACATTGAGAGCTCAGGTGACAGCGGAGCAGAATCACCGGAGATGGACGGTGTATTGGAGCTGGAGTCGGTCGACATGCAGGGTGGATCTGCGAAATGGAAGCTCGCGGACGTTCGTTTAAATAGAGATTTAGCTGGGAAAGGTCGAGGACTGACCAGGAAACAAAAAGATTGGAGAGTCAACCTTTCATTCGAGACTATTCAGCTCGTTCGCTTGTACATCGATCTGTAAACAGCATGATTAACCCTTGAAGGACGGACCCTATGGTCATGGAAAGAACCTAAAAAATTCATTGCTTCGCAAATACTCCGTACAGAATATGCTCAAAATATCTTAAATTTTCAGCATTGGCATATAATCTAGTGTAGAACATCATGTTGTGAACTACAGCTCCGTGTCATTCTAAATTTAGCAAATCAGCAGATTGTGGTTATAGACCCAATGTTCAAATTGTAATAAAATGTTGAATTTTTAGAATTTTTTAAAATTTCAAGATGAAGTAGAAACTTGGCCAAGTAAGCTTCATTTCATTAGTTGAATTCAAATTCAAAAAAGATAATTTTCATGCCTAAAATTTAGATCAAAAGCAAGGTGGTAGGAATTGCCAAAATGCACTAAAAAAAGCATCTATTGCGATTTGTTATTTTAGCTTCTTTTTCTACAAAAAAGTCATCAATACCTCAATGAGGGAATTTCTACCACCATGTACTGGAAATGCACAAAGAAGAAGAAAAATTGTAGCTTAACCTTGTAACATTTTGTACCATTTCATGGTATTTAGATGACAATCAAATGAGCTAGAGAGAGTTTAGAAGCATTTTTCATCCATGTTTTTCTTGTTGACCTTTCATGTTGGGTTACGAAGAGCATGCAATTGAGTTTGCAGTCTTGCCAATGTTTATCTTTATAGAAATGAGAAGTTAGTAAAAAAATAGGATCACAAAATATGCTATTTTAGTGTACTTGGAAAAGTTGCTTTTTGACTTTAAATATGGAATTTCTTCATAAAAATGATAATTTTTGAGTTTGAGCTCAACTCATGAAATGAAGATCATATACTTTAGTTTCTATCCAATTTGAATTTTTTTTTAAATTCTTAGAATTTTATTTTTTATTGCATTTTGAACGTTGGGTGTATTTTAGTGCCTATTAAATTCTTATTGTAGAATGGCACGGAAATTGAGTTTACACTATTAAGTTCTTCACTATAATAAACAATTAAGGTGAAAATTTCAAATTTTTTGAGATATTTTCTATTTGATATGATTTTTCTTCATTTTTTCTCCAAAAATTCTTTAAAACAATCAATTTTTCCCAAAGAATATAACTTCTTTTGTGAAGTAAAGAAGAGTTGTAATTTCATCTATAAAAATAAAAATAAAAATTTTCATTACTATGTAGTTGCTAAATGGAAGTATATAGAGTGATGGAATTTCAACTCCAACTCTATGGTTATAGGTCCAGCATTTCAAATAACATCTTCTATCATTCATTCAAAATCATTCAAAAGCCACTTTGAGGTATTGTAGTCCTTCCAAGGTTAACCTTGAAACTCCGGAACCTAAGACCATGCTATGCCTATGCCTATGCGATCAAATGAAGAGATTCTTTACTTTGTATACTCCATATTGCCATGGAAAATGAATGGCTTATTTTTTTCCAAGATGAATTCACATATCTTCAATAAGTAATTACAATTTTCAGATTCTTTTGAAATTTTTTAAATTATTATAAATTTTTGGAAGAAAAAATGACAAAAAGTAATATCAACTATATTATTACTTGCACCAAAAATTTGAGAATCTAAAAGTTTCACCATAGGTATGTGTTATGGTAGTGTACATCATAGCAAACCAACTTTTTGTGTCCAATGTTTAAAGCATCAATATAAACATAATCATTGACTTTTAACTTCAAATCCCAATAAAATGTTCATTTTTAAGAAGCTTAAAAAAAATTTGAAAGTGGTGTATAAGTGAGATTTAGGAGGCTTTGGTTTTAAAAGTTTTAAACAAAAGCAAAAATGTCATTTTTCATGTCAATCTAATTTTTGAACAAAAAGTCAAAGTGCTAAAATACAATACATAGAAAATCTAATTTTTAAGACATCATCCCTCATTTAATTAGAAATAATCAATATGGCTTGAGCTTAATTCAAATAGTTAGACAATGCATTAACAAAGTTACATATGAATTTGGATGAAAATTATCTTTTCAATAGGATTCATATTTGTATTGGCATATTCTCATTTATATTTGTACATACATTCATACATAAGCATATAGTATAAATGTATTCATATCTACATTTGGACCTATATCCATATCTTATTTGGATCCACCCGATGTAAATCCTGGAATATTTTTTGATAGAATTTTTTTGAACATGAGAGGGGCAATCAATTGGAGGAACCTCCTTCCCTCTTTTCTTTGGATAGTCAACATTTCATTTGCATTGAAATATTCTTCTGGGATTTTAAAATTGATGTAATATTTAAAATAAGAAATATAAAATCATTCTCTTATTTTATATCATAGATATAATATTTTAACCTTAGTCTTTTTTTAATGAATAATACTAAATATTTAAAAATGGATCTTGAAGCAAGTTTGTTGCACTAGGTCGTTGTAGTGGATTTTGAGTTAAGCATTTTCTAATAAAAGATTGTACTTCTAAGTCTTTTATATTTTTTAGTGCTTTCAATTCTTTGCTTGCTAAGACTTCCATACAAACTTCATCTAGAGTTTTTGCATTCCTTGTAAGGATATTCTCCTGTAGCCATCTCAAAAATACACATGCCAGATGTGTATACATCTATTTTTTCATTGTAGCTTCCTAGAAACATTTCAGGTGCAATAAATTCTAGTGCTCCAACAAATTTATCTGGTTTTTCATCTTGCATGGTAGTAGAAAAGCCCATATTTCCAATTTTCACTTCTCTAGTGTTTCCATTGATGAAAATATGATCACATTTGAAATTACGGTGAATTATTAGTGGACTTTGAGTGTGAAGATAGACCAATCCATCAAGAATTTGGCGTGCCCATATTTTCACCGCACTAATTGTTACATACTTAGCATGAAACTTGCAATAATCTTTTAAAGATCCAGATGGAAAGGCCTCAATAATAATGTATATGTTCTTGATGTCTCGATCTGTCCAAAAATGTTTGCATCCAACAACATTTTTGTGACATAAAGTTTGTAGCGTGTCCAACTCAACTTTCATTTGATCTAATTCAAATAAACTTGACATACTATCTACACAAAATTGGTGCCACTCTACCTCAATTCCTACGTTTCCATCAAAATCCCTATAGACAAGTTTATTGGGACCCCTTCTTAAAACCTCTCCATAGTGACTGTAACATAGTAAGTTGGGGACCCATCTCCAAAAAATCCTTATATTCAGATTTTTCCATTAGAAGAAGTAACCAATAATAATAAAAACCAAATACTTAATATTGAGAAGAGAATACTAAATAAATGGTGGAAAAGAGCAAAATTGAGACGTATCAAATTTGTAAGTTAAAGTGTTCTAAAATATAGAAGATGAAATACTACAACACAATAGAATTATTTATACTTGAAATAATGAACAAAGTAAAAAAGAAGAATTAATGATAAATATAAAATAAAAAACTAGACAATGTAGTATCTTATTTATAGGTAAAACTACACTTGTACAAATCTTGTGTCCACTACAAGATCCTTTCATTTCAATTACATATGAAGAATAATATTATGCATTAATGAATTATATACATTTTTTATTCAAAAAAAATTGTAATCTTTTCCAAATTGGTCTTATTAAAGTTCTTTGGACCATTAACCCTTAAAGAACATTTCATATCTAGGGTTGGCCAAACTTTATTAAATTTCTATATTAGAATACACATTTTAAAAATCTTTATATTTTATTTTCAAATTTTTATAATTAAAAACATCAAATTGAATTTTATACAATTTTTTAAATACTTTTTTTCAAAAATTAAAATAATTAAAAAAAGTGCTTTAAATAATATGGAACTTTAAAGAAAAATAGAAATAATAGTGACAAACGTCATAGTATAATTGATGTAGTTCTTGAGCCCGAACCAAGAGATATTTGATAGAAAAAGTTCAAAAGTGGTGTATTTGAGCTTTCAAGATGCTACCTTCAAAGTGTTACAAAAATTATAAATTCAAATGGAATAAAATGTAGATTATTGTAGCTGTATTTTTTTAGTTAACCTTGAATATATTTGAAATAAAAAATTATATGAAAATTCAAGTTTTGACTTTTAAGAGTTAAAATCAATTGTTTTTCATAGAGTGTTGGTAATGATCATGAGCCAACTGAGAATGACCACTTAAGAATTCACAACATTATTGAACATTGTCATATGACTTATGTAATCTTGCGTACTCTTATATGACTATTTGAATGATAGAGAGAATATAAAAAAAGATGGCTAGAAAATCATGCCAAGATCATGCTAGCCATAGGAGTTTGACAAAGGTACATAATTAAATTTTGTTGAATAGGGGTGAAATTTTTTGCTTAACCCCTAAGTGCCCAAGTCTTTCTAAGTGTGTTTTTTCTATAGAAAAAAGAACATAGGCTTATAGTTATTCCCAATGACGCAATTTTTTTTCAAAATCTAACTATATAGATGCTTAAAGAACTTGCTTACTTGTGAGCAAACTAGTTTTGAGTGTGAAATTGCATAGGAGTTGTGAGATTATAACAAAAAAAATGTGTGTATCCTATTTTTAGTATGTTGCCCTTCTTCACAATGTTTAAAAAATTTGCATGTAAGAGTTTTTAGAGATTGGAGGTGACATAAACAACTAGAAATTGCGTCAACACTCTAAAATGCACTTTTCAAAACCTTAAGTTCAAATGAAGAGTTGCTATTAAACTCATTACACAATCCACCTCGCAATTGTTGAAATGTATTTTTTTTAATACGTAGAAAACACATTTTAACTCCATATCAACACTTGCATGTTTAAATTTTAACGGTCAAAATCATGAAAACACTTTATTCTTTTCACTAGGATCATTTCCAAAGAAAATGAATAAGTTTAATATTTAGATCTCAAATCAAGTAAAATTGGCAAACTTTACTCTTCCATTAATGGTACATATATGCCATTGAAAACCTCTCAAAATTCAAATATTTATTTTTCTCAGTGAAAACCTTCAATATTTGGCATGTAAAAACATTTAGAACAATGAAAGGAATTTAATAGCCTACACGCAAGTGAGTTGAAATTTTCAATCAACCAAATATGGTTGCTTAGGTAGTTAGGGGTTAAGGTTATACATTGTATTCAATAAAATATAACTTTTCTACTATTCATGAAGGCAATTTGGAGAAGTTTGTATCCTGGTTTGTATGTAGAGTCTAGGAATTGAATGACAATCAACAAATTGTAGTTTAGCAATTAGACAAATTAATGACAAATTTTGTGAATATTTTTTAAGATTGTTTGTAACCAAACAAAAAAATTATTTTCAACATTTAATTTTGAAATGTTGGCATGTATTTTTAGAATTATTTGACCTCATCTATGGAGTAGCTATTCTTAAACAAAACATGTAAATACAATTGTTTATCTTTTACAAGTTCTTTGTCCATAATGCCATTTCAATGTGTCAATCCACCTTTGAATGACTAGTAGAGAATGGAAAAAATCTAGGAACTCAAAAGATATATGTTGCAAGAAAATGAAATATCATTATGAGCAATAAAAGGTTCTGCTTTGAAAATGGTAAGTTTTCTATTGAAAATGTTAGGATTGGATTCAATCATTGCATAATCCCTACATTGATTTATCCTATTACTAAGGATACAAAATTTGTATCACCTACAAAATAATGTTACTATAAAATATTTATTTAATGAAAATTAGTATTTCAAGTTGCATAAATTTAAAATAGTGCAACTTCATTAAATTAGTATCACACAAAGAATATAAATCAAAAGAACTTCCCATCAAGAGTCTACATAAATTGTGTGAAACTTAGAGTGTAAATTCAACTGATTCAAGTGTATATTATTTACAACACAAGGAATAAACCTCCAATCATAAAGTTGAAAATAAGGCCATATTCAACTGTTGATTTAACCCTTTAAAACTTTTCTAAATCCCTTCTTGAACTTTTGCACATATCTACATATACTTTTTCGGTAAAGCTCCATGTTCATCATCCAAAATGTGGACTTTGGAGCACTTGAGAAACCCACAATTTGCCATGCAAGATTTTCTGAATTGTCCACCAGCTCAGTAGCTCTCATATCATCAGAAGGACGCCAGATGATCCGCTGAATTTGCACTAATAAGGGATGTGAAACCCAGTAATGGATTGGTGAAGAATTTTAGTGCGTCAAGTCGACAAAACCGCTTAAAAAGATGGAACAGTAAGAAAGTGACAGGATGGTTTGATTGGACTGACTGGAATTCGATTGGACTGGAAGTGACTCTGCAAACACAAGGATGGGCAAACAATCCATGCGAACGTGCAATGCGGAGAATAAAAAAATCTGTCAAGAAACGGCAATGGTGAGAAGAGGGCAATTCAGAGAGAGTGGCGTTTGTTTAGTTCAATGGGGTCGTTTCAGACCGCTGCTTGGATTGAAGAGCAAGGCGAGCATCCCTCTCCTTCTCATACTCCCGTACATCAGAACGTTGGAGGAAGGCAACTTTATCCAGATACTTGTCCCCGCTTTTCTTGTAAGCCTCAAGCTCATCTTCTAATCCCTTCTCCTCTTTAAACTGCCCCCAATCCTTTCTACTTCTATCCAAAATGTTGGGCTTCTGCTTTTTACTAATCTGCTGCAAGAGGCCATCCAATCCTGATGACGAGGAGGCCTGCATCTCTGACTTTCGTCTCAATGCTTGGGCACCCTTAGAATCTTCAGATGCCTTAGAAATGGAGGTAGTAGTGGTATCAGGTCCTTCTCTTAGCCTACTGAGCACCTCCTTAACCTGCAAGGCAAGTGTCCCTGATAAGCTTAATACTGTGAAAGGAGATCAAGGGATCTGATGAAGCTGCGTTCTCTTCCATAGAAACCCTAACACCATAAAATACAGCAAAGTAAGCACTAGAGGAGACAAAACCAGCAGCGTGAGCAAAGCCCATCCGTCACTCGCATCACAAACACTTGAATAAAAGAAGCAGTAACAAGGAGATGAAGTTCCCACTTCATCCCTAAAAGTAGAAAAACGAAATCTTCTCATAACTACTGAACATCCACACACTTTCTCCTTGCTAACTCGTATGTGCTCAACTGGCCAGACGTGACCCTGAACTCTATCTATAGGTGTTGGAAGTATATCATTTAGGAAGCTCAAAGTCAAGAAAGTGAACCAACAGCAAGAAGAAATCGTACCCTATATGTTTGAACAGTAGAAATTTGTTCTGAAAGTTAACAAAATCAACTGTAAGCTTCCAAAGGGAATCCTATTCTTTGAAAAGGTACTGAGAAGTTAACACTTGCCAAAATGGTAGTTAGCGTAATATAAACCTGCAGAATATTTGCACGTTCCATACAGTATGTTGCTTCAGCACAATGTCGCCCCCTCAGAACGTATCATGTGAAGGAAGTGAGACTTACTTTTAAGTCCGATGAAGGAGCAGTACGGCTTTCCTTCGCTTCCGCTTGGGCTTGATCGACAATAACCTGACTATCCTTAAGAACGCTATTGCCAGCGTTCCCGCTTGTCAGCTTCGGCAGTTTCTCCCCGTTTACCTGCCCTGGCTTTTGAATCGGTGATCCCCTTGGTGGTGCAAGTCCGAGACTCACCATCCAACTCTGCACAGCCATTTCCCATCTAATCACGACCTGCTAACCAAACGGGTGTTCACAAAGAAGAAACAAATATGAATTCGATAGGTGTTGAAATTGCAAAGCTTACCGGCACAGATTTGGATGGTTTGCTGGGCTTTGACACCTTCTGCATGTTGGGCAAGCCCACCTTGGCTGGTAAAGAGTCTTTCCCTTTGAGCTCATCCCAGATGGAATTAATCTTCGCTTTCATTGCCGCCCTTTCATCTATATTGGAACTCACACGTTCAGCTTCAGAAGTACGAACATTCAAAACAGTAGCGAGTTCATTACAGAGTGGAAGAAAATTGCGGTAATCTAGGTCCAAACTAAGCAATCTCTCCTGCAACATGACCAAACACTTCACAACTGATTGTTGAGATATTGGCAGTTCATACCAGCACCAATCCACACTCAAATCACCATAAAGGACCAATTTGATAAACTAGGGTTTGCTAAGACACCCAATCTAATCTCGTTCTTTACCCAATATCCAGTATTCTCCGCACTGTGGAGGCAAATCCCACACGCTCACCACCGAGATTCCAAAAACAGCAAGCCAAAAGACACGAAAAAACGAAGAACAAGAAAAACAATCACAAAGTGCCACATAGGATCAAACTAGGGTTTGCTAGAAAAAAAGCATAATCTAGCGCTCTAACTAATCAATCCCCACCATTTTTTCACACTGCGGACGTGTACTCCAACCAAAACTACACCCTCACCACCGAAATTCCAACAACATCAAACAGAATGCAACCAAAATACGAAGAAAAACGGAAAAGGAAAAGTAGAGCGCACCGCTGCTATGATTCTCACTCGTACTATTCGTGCCATCTCCGTTCCGCTCGACCGAGTCCGACATGGCCGCGGCCGCTTCCTCGACGCAATGCAGAGCGGCACTTCTCGACCTCTGTACCACTACAACCTGCAGCAGAGAAACCCAAACTTACAAATCAAATACAAATTTTCTGTTTCTGAAGAACGTCTGTAAATGGCGGTTGTGGATCTGTGCAGTGTGATCGAAGGTTTGAAGGCAGCAGCGGAAGAGCACGAGGCAGGATTTGAGAAACTCTTTCAAACTGGAGTTTACAATTGGAAGCGTCTTGATTAGGGCACGGGCCAACAAAACAGGCACGGGCCGGGCCGCCGCTGGGATCCCGGTCCGGAACCCTTTACTTTTCATCTTTTCGCTACCGGTACTGTTGTATGCCATGTGCCAGTATAAAGCAGCCACCAAATAAGGTGAACCAGCCTATTCCCGTCAGCTTCCTATTTCCGACATCTGACTTTTGGCCCCATTACCACCCTGAAACTCATCTAAGTCCATCTATTTTTCTGACAAAATCAGCTCATTAATTCAGCTTGGGTAACGTGTCTACCATTGATTGGTGGATATTCAAGTACTCATAGATACAATCTATGGCGGTAATGGGTTGTTGATCTGACTTTTATAAATTAATCCATGGGCAGATTTTTAATTTCAGGGCAGTCAACTTCAACAATTCATAGAAATTTCAATTTTCATCAGAAAATTATAATTCCACTTGGGTTTGATTCGTGAAACATGCATACACCTTTGAAAAATAGGTGCCCCCATTGAAGTTGACTCTAACATAGTCAGATCGCAAATCAGGGTGGTAATAGGATTGTCTACCTTAAGCAAATCTGGACATGATCATGAATAAGGTAAAACAGCCCATTGTGGTCAGAATTAGGAGAGATTGACCTCATGTGGTTGCTGAAATTTTTCAATTTTTTTTCTTCACAGTAGTATAAGTATAAGTATGAGAAACAATGAGAGCAATTGGAATCATGTTTTTTTTGACAAAGTATGATTTTGTTATGAATTTTTGAAGTGTCCAATGTATCATGACCCAAAAGAGTCTATAGACTACCTTAGAACCAACTAAATCTAAACTCATCATGCTCAACTAAAGTAGTTATAATATTTTCTAACATGGGAGGCCTAAAACAAAATTACAATGAATTCACATTGAAACGTTGGAAGTTTCTCATGAAGTCACTAATCACTCCATTACTATTGTGTAAGACATGCATTGAAGCCAAAATCTCACAAACTGAAAAAACCATAATGGGGTCATTCCCTAGGTGTCCACTATGGGTCGTCTGACCACAATGGGTCGTCTGACCACAATGGGTTGATCTACCTTAGTGCAAGGCAAAGCAAATTTTTTTCGGAGGTGCAATGATAGAAATGATGGGATTGTTAATAGCTTTGGTAATTTCATCGCTTGAATTGAAATTATTATGAATTTTGAAAGGTAAAAGTTGATCTAGACACGTCTCCAATGTCTAAAATCATCCAATTTTGATCATTAAAGAACTACTTTCCCACTCATTACTTCCTACTTTCTTACTCACTACTTTGGGATGTGTGTCATGACCTTACTAGTTCCAACCTTGAAAAGGAGAAAAAAAAACATTCTAAACTTCAATTGGAAATTTGTTCTAATCTTGGTTGGAAATAACTATACCCTATATATTGGATATGGGTCTCTGGTCAGGAATGAGTGGTATTTCCTTAGGTGTAGTCACACCTTCTTCACTCCATTTTCAATCTTCAGAAAATGGAGATATGACGCTCTCTAATTGGCTCTCCATAGCTTGTGGAGGCTTCATAATCTCTGAAGATTGAGAATGACCATTATTCTTCTCCGGAAGTGAATAATGTGCATGAAGAAGATTTTGAGGGTAAAGTATATTCTTTTGCGTTCCATAGTTTCAGCTCTCTATTGCTGACTTTACCATTGTCGTTGCAAGAGAGCCCAATCACTAGAGAGCTTGCAGTGGTAGGAATTGCATGCATAGCTTGTAGTGGTAACAACTAAGAATTTAAAAGTATTTTGCTTTGGCTAGTAGAAAACATGGTCAAATGTAACTAGTGAAAAAATGATTGGTCATTAAGAAGCAACTATACAATGACTTCTTGTCATTAAAATGACGCCAAAGCAGACGTGTCGTGAGTTGCAATCATTTTGTAGTAACTCACATGAATAATGGAAACCAAGGATGAAAATTGTTGTCATTTGTAGTTTAACCTATAATTAGTGGCTTTGTCCTTGATGTGGATTGTGTGGAGTCATACTTGAGTTGTGCTATAATAAACTGAGTACAATAAATGAATACGGTAGAACAGAGGAAACATTGTGGAAATTGAGTTTATTAATTTTTATATCCGCACCTTTTACACGTTTAGTACTTGGATATTTGGAAACTAATGAAAATCTACCAATGTGGATATTTAGAAACTAAGTAACTTAGTTTCAAGGGCTAGCTTGAACACCTAAGATTAGTTTTTGGAGAGTTTTGGAAGTTTAAAGCTTTGATGTAAGAATGTAGCTTTGAAAGTTGAAACACAACAAAATACTTTTACCACCTAGGTTCAAATCTTCACCATAAGAATGTAACTTTGAAACACAACAAAATACTTCTACCACCTACACTCAAAGCTATGCACTAAAGGCCCTCCAAAGCGACATTGCCAAGGTATGGTGTGTGGGGGGGTATTTTAGAATTAGTACAGGCAAGGCAATTCTATTGCCCCGTGAACATACGAACATTCAAAAAACAAAAACAAAACATGAGCTATACACAAAACATGGTAGGATCTCCACGACCTCTACAAGCTTGAAAAACAACAACAATTAGCACAAAAAGGTCATCAAAATACTATTCAAGGTAACTTGGCTAAAAATATCAAGAATTCCAACATAAATTGGACCCAAATAGATTCAAATACAAGAATGGGGGTCTTTTTAGAGGAAAACAAGTGCCTTTATATACTTTTTCGAGGCACCCCTCTCCTCTCTTTCTTATCTAACTAATCCTATCCTCTCAAGATTTTCATCCATGTCCTATTGGATTTTCATCCCTATATTTTGAATTTTGACTTTTTTAAATTTATCTAGATCCTTGTTGGACTTTCCAACTCCTTTCACTACAACAAAACCAGTGTTTTATGACTGCAAAATATGACTGCAATGAGTCGTAAAATCGAAAAATATGACTGGCCGCAGAAATCACTGTAGATGACTGCAACATGACTGACATGAGTCATTACTGACAAGTCGCTTCGGACATCAGTCATATTGGCAGTCATATTTTTTGGGGGGTATAATTATCCATAATTAGCCGTATTTTGCCAACAAGGCATATACTTTGACTATCTTTGAGGGCTTGACTTTTTTTTGGGTTGCCCGGGCAAACAAAAATAAATCCTACGTGGCATGTGATTCCATGTAATCATTTTTTTGGCTGACACGGAATATGACTGCAGTCAGTCATATTTTGGCTAATGTGGCATATGACTGCGATTAGTCATATTTTGGTTAATGTGGCATATGACTGCGGTCAGTCATATTTTGGCTACTGTAGTATATGATTGTGGCTAGTCATGTTTTGGCTGACGTGGAATATGACTGCGGTTAGTCATATTTTGGATAATGTGGCATATAACTTTGTACAGTCATATTTTTGAATGATGTGGAATATGACTCTTGTAAGTCATATTTTACCAATGTGAAATATGACTCTCAAGAGTCATATTTTGGTTGATGTGGTAGTTCATATGGATGTCATTGGTAGTTTATGACTAATTGCAGTCATATTTTGAAAAATACAAAATCATATTTTGGAAAAGACTCCATGTAGTTAAAAATGAATATATATGATTTTAGAGATATACAAGAGATAATCATATTAGAAAGGGAGAATGTAAGAAGGAAATCAACTCTCTTCATTGACATTTATTAGTCACCAATACAAAACATATATACCACAATGAATCATTTCACAAAATCCAATAAGGCCTATATTTCTTACAATAATGTGAAGATGGCTCTATTGGGTTGCAAGTAGCCTCCAATGACTTTGTTTCAACTTTGGGTGCCTGCATAAACAATTAAAGAAATGGAAGGTTAATTTTTAGTGAATGAACAACAAAGCTCAACCTTCAAAGGCTTACGACAACACAAAATATGTAGCTCAAGTTTAGGGTAGGAAAAATAAGAATGGTGATGGAGAAAACAAGAAGAAAAATAGACAAGTACTAAGAAATAACAACAAGAAAGAGTTAAATGCAACACAAAATAAGAAGCAACAACTAAGATACAATAAGAAATAAGAAGCAACAACTAGAACACAACAAGAAACAAGAAACAAGAAGCAACAACTAAGAAATAACAAGAATCAAAAGTTAAAATGCAACAAAAAGAAACAAGAAGCAACAACTAAGACACAACAAGAAACAACAAGAAACAAGAGTTAAGATGCAATAAAAAGAAACAAGAAGCAACAACTAAGACACAACAAGAAACAACAAGAAACAAGAACTAAGAAGAAGAAAAGAGTTAAAATGTTAGAGAAAGAAAGAGTTTAGATGCAACAACAAGAAACAAGAAGTATGATTAGAGCTAAGAAGCAACAAGAAAGAAGAGTTAAGATGCAACAAAAGACAACAACTAAGAAGCAATAACAAGTATAAACTAAGAGACAATAAAAGGCAAGGAAGAAAGGCCCAAAGAAATGGCGGCTAGGGTTTCAAAACCCTAAAAAGTGGCGGCTAAGGCTTCAAAACCCTAAAAAAGTGGCGGCTAGGGTTTCAAAACCCTAAAAAAATGGCGGCTAGGGCTTCAAAACCCTAAAAAGTGGTGGCTAGGGCTTCAAAACCCTAAAAAAGTGGCGGCTAGGGTTTCAAAACCCTAAAAAAGTGGTGACTAGGTTTTAAAATCTTAAAAAATAGGTGAATAGGATTTCAAAATCTTAAACAATTGCTTGTCCAATTTTTTTTGAATTGCCCGTATTTTTCTTGGGTTGCCCAAAACAAAAAAAATGACACTACCATGGAAATATGACTGACAATATGACTTAGCGTTCCCCAAACATGTTCTCTATGTTCCCTATGAAGTACTTTGGTGTTCCTAATGGTCGTATAGTGTATACTTGTGAAGTAGAAGGCCCAAAAATGACTGACAGTCATATTTTGCAGTCATATTTTTCCTCAAGGTGTTGGCCTTCAAGAATATGACTGCAACTAGTTGTCAGTCATCCTCAGTCATATTTTTGCAGTCATAAAATACCCGTTTTCTTGTAGTGTTTAGATCTTTGTCATATGACCGTAGATCTTCTTTGACTTCCCGATCTAGATCTCCATCCTATGTCTCTAGATTTCTTTTGACTTCTCAATCTTCAAAGATTTTTGTCTAGGTTTCTATTTCCTATGTTGGTCCAAATCCTAGCTTTTGGAGATTAACTCCACATCGCAAACAGATTGACTTGAGAAGGATATTTTAGATGTAAAGAACCTCCATTCAAATTTCCTAAGCCAAAGAACTCTTCAAAATCTAGTACCAACTCGGACCTTGAAATAGATAAAAATCCAACTTTTGGAGGTCGATTTTAAGGTGAAAACACAAAAGAAACCCATGTTTTTTTTACATGCCCAGTATTTTTATGACGGATTTTTTGGACATCTATTTTGACATCTAGCTATTTTTATGTTGTTTATGATGTTCATTGGATGTTATTGTTGACATAAAAACAGCTAGATGTCGAAATAGATGTCCAAAAAAATCTGTCATAAAAATACTAGGCATGTCAAAAAAAACATGGGTTTCTTCTAGTGAAAGTAACTTGATGAAGCTCCTTGGTGTGTGTGTAAAGGTAAGAAAAGACCTATTTTGGGCCTTATTCTGATTTTGTATGCCTCCCAAATGCCAGTCAATTGTGCCATAATCTTCAAATTTGTTAGTTGTCGGAGAATCTTGCCGGTTCGAATACCTATAGCTATCGGAATGTCTTAAAACTTGTTGAGGCATTTTATAAACATAAAAGAAGCTAGTCTACTTTTTAGTAGGATTTTAACGCTACTTGGATAATTTCCATGAATTCCCCTTCATAGTTTTGGTAGTTGACCGTCTAGAAGAACATCTTCTAATTATAAAAAAATCTTGAGACTTTTTGTGGAACTTCCCATGGAATTCCATAAATAGGTGCAAGCTCATATCATGCTTTGTAATCTTGACAAAGGAGGATTTAAATCGTGTCTCCTCTCTTAAAATTGGTCAATTGGAGAATCTCTTACAAGCAAGGAAATCTTGGCAAATCAACTTCACTTCCAATTCCCTGGCTTATTCTTGCCCCTATATCACCATTCTAGTGGTAGATTCCCTCTACTAGTCTATTTCGCGGTGTGTAGATAGGTTTAGACCCTATTCGGAAATATCTAAACCAATAGTAAAGTTCATTCCTAGGGAAGCTAAATTAAATAGGATTACTTCTTCAACGACAAAAGGACAACTAACTAAGGAATAAAACATCCAAAAAAGACATACTTCCAACTAGTATTAATATAATTTTTCACAATTACACAATTAATTACTAAATTCATTGACACTCCATTCTTAATAACCACCAAGGTTAAGTATCACCCAAAATAGTCTTCTTTAAAATCTTCAACACTTGGATCTTTTATCTTTCTCCCAAATCAGACTTGACAGGCACAACTCCAATTTTGAACACCCAACTGAGCTTGTTGTAGATATGAACAACAATCCCTTGAGCTTCCCACTTGGACTAATCACTTCACTGATCTTGTCTTCTACTTTGAAGAAACACCTAAACTCACCAACTTGGTCTATCGTCTTTAATTTTTCAACTTG
The DNA here is from genome assembly GCA_951230915.1 of Antitrichia curtipendula. Lineage (NCBI taxonomy): Eukaryota > Viridiplantae > Streptophyta > Bryopsida > Hypnales > Leucodontaceae > Antitrichia > Antitrichia curtipendula. The sequence continues at coordinate 20,694,230 of OX579633.1, read as the reverse complement.
GCTCTACCAATTATAGCAATTGCAGATCTTACTCTTCTTTTTATCCAACTTGGAATAATTCTCTTTTCTCTCATACTTCTCAGCCATAACACATGATGATTTCTTAATTGGATTTACTAAACTTTCCCATATTCCCACTGGAAATTCATTCCAATTTGATAGACTGAATACTGCTCCATTCCCAACTAGGAATTAACACCCAATCACATACAGACTTTAAAACCAACCTGAAACATTCATTAAACTCATACGTTTTGTCATCAACTTTCCAATTTGGATTAACCCCTAAAGGTTTTTGACTATGTTTTCACCAAAACCACTCCAAAACTGCCATTTCTAATACTAGTGTCAAACTTTAGAAAAAAAACATTTTTGGACACTTGTAACCATAGGATCTTGTAGTAAACTTGTTTAAGAAGATGTGGAAAAAATTTCAGAATTTTTCACCATGTGGATTGCAAGATAATAGCATTTGAATTGACAAAAATCCTTTTTTTGTCCCTGCGAAAAAACGGGCAGCTACCCTTCACAAGGTCACATTTGTATGAAAAAATGTCCAAAATGGTGGTGCTTCTTTGGATTCATTCTTCAAAGAAAGTTGGCTACATGCTTGAAAAATTTCAGATCATTTGGAGTTGTACAACATATAGGAAAAAAATAGTAAGTAGGAAGAGGTAGAGATCCAATGATTCAAAACACTAAATTGTCAAGAATTTATTTATAAAATTGAAAAATGCCAATCCCAATGATATTAGTGTTGTAATAAACAATCTACAGCCAATGTTTTTAATTTTTTTCAAAAATATTGAAAATCGAGTTAAATAAAGGACTTCAAAGTTTATTTTAGAGTAGAGATTCCATAACTACCCTCAAACTAAGAATCCTCATAACTTTTGACTCATTGATCGGAAGGGAATGATTAAAAGCCTCCCACGTATATATAAATCTAAAGAACCAATTTGAAATTTTAATTTTTTTAAAAGTGATTTTTAAAGAAGTTTTTTTTGCTGCCCGGGCTGCCTGCCGAGCAATGAAAATGACATATCATGCAATAACTTTTTAACCATGTAGTCAAAAGTTATGAAAATTGTTGGGCCTTAAAGCTACTCCTCGGGAAAATGTTGAGTGAAAATTTGAAAGAAAACAAACAAAAACTCCGCTTGTAGTGAGCTGCCCCAAAACGCTATGTTCTCAAAAAATTGTTGTTCAAGGCTTTAGGGGTTAACCTACAGACTACCATGCTTCGACTTGGCAATATCAACGCCATTGTTCTATCTACCAAATTGGAAACATATACATTCAACATACATACATGCCATTTCACCACATCATACACCAATTTGTTTTAATTCATACTTTAATAAGCCGAATTGGTGACATATTACCGTTCACAAAAATATTGTTTCGCTAACTGACTTGCTCCAACTAGCTTCTCTGCAATAAGCACTCCATTCCAATTGGACAATAAAATTCCTGCTTCCAATGAATTCCACGCCCTTTTAAATCTATATCATAACATCATCCCAATAGACTAGCATCATCATGCACAAATCCAAATAGGACTTAATCAATCTCCACACGTAGCCATTTCTACAATATTGCTCTTCATTCACGCCGATTTGGAACTTAAACCTTCTGCTCCACCATTCTGTATACTCCAAATCGGACCTTTGTAGCAATCGCTGCAACCACTTGTTCAGCCAATTTGGACACACACTCTGAATGACAGAACACAGACACACACAATCACCAAAAACCACATGGACCAATTAGGACTCTCCTCCACAACACATGCAATAAACACACACATACACCAAATTAGAAAACAATACACAGCCAATCAGACTGGGACTTGCATTGGACTCTCTTTGATAGTGGGTAAAATTGAAATACAACTAAACCCCAGACTAATAGGCACACAAAAATAGTTACCAACTCAGAAATGACAACATGCTTAACCGCACCAAAACTACCAAATTGGAACTCCAAAAATAACCGCAACCAACAACTGCTACTCAAAACACAAATACAAAATCCCAAATCGACACCCCGTTGCATACAAATACACAACTAGGAACAAACAACAGCCCTAACTATTGACAAACACAATCCAAATCAGAACATCAACAACGACACCCAAGACGATTGGACCACTGACAGTGCCAACTAGGAATTAACTAGCCTGCACTTCCAATCTAGATTTCAATTTCTAATGAGCTGCTATAACAGATCATCACCTCAACAGCTCATGCTTGACTGCTTCCGACTTAGAATTGAATACAAAAACATTACCTCCCAAATTGATTAATAAACATACAAAAATGTCAATTTGGAACACAATTCAAGAAAAATATAACCAAAACAACACAAAATCACACAAAACAACCATTAAAATTAACAAATAAAAATCCTAATAGATTATTTATACGGTGGTAATTCCTATAGGCTACAATTGGGGTTTCTGCTATTTCATCGATGCAATGGACGAACTGAAACCTATCACTAGGATTTGATCTACAGATCTTGCAAGGATTCCTTCGACCAATTTAATTATGATTAGTCATGAATTTTAGGAGGTTTTAGGCTAACTAGGGTGTTTGTACTCAAACTTTTTAATTTCCACTAACTTGAGGTTTAACCTATGTACAAGTGAGTAATTGGAATATTCTAGGTGTAAAATTCTATTTTAGACCAAATGCTATATTGGCATGTAACATACCTATTTTGGTTCTACACTCTTTGGGGGGCTTTTTGTATATAATTATAACTTAAATTGAGAAATTTGAAAAACAAACAAACTATGAGTCCCAAGTGACAAATTGGGAGCTCGCATTAGGTCTCTAATTTCTCCCATCTTGTTAAAATTACCTTAGGTTAGGCGTTGCTATTAGGGCCAAGGCCTAAGATTAGGTTATATTTTTAAGACTAGAAGTTAGGTGAAGTTAGTATTAGAATCTTAGACTAGAAGTTTAGAGGATTTCAAAAGTATAAAAATACATTAAAATTAGAGTTAAAACTAGAAAGACATAGGCGGATGAGATTTAGCAGGTAGAGTGGATGAAAAACAATAAAAAACATTAAAAAAAAGACAAAATTAAAAAATGTAGGAGTAAAAATAATTTAGAGTCCAAAGGTGAAATTAAAAGTGGAATTAGAAATTTAGGTTAGTAGTATTTAGTGGATGAAGTTTGAAGTACTAATTAGTGGTCAAACTTCATCCATCAATAGCTTCTCCTAAGAATGGTCAATTTAGAAGTAGGATAGTAAATTAGGAAGGTCAAGTAAAATGTTCGAAAGTCTAAGTGTAAAAGATCGAGAATAGTAGCAAATCCAACAAAACTTAGCCTTTAAGATAACCAAGGATTAACAAATTAAACTAGGTTAGAATGTGCCAAGAAAGAACTTAGGTTTAGAATTAGATAGAGGTAGCCTAGAAGAGTTCAAGACTAGTTCAAACTTAAGAAAGTCCTAAAAACCTAAAAAAATGATAAGGGATGAAGTTTAGATTAGGGAATGGATGAAGTTAAGAAGGATTTTTGCATTCAAGGTTAAATTTGGTTTTTAGAAATCCAACCTTAGATTAGAACTATGATTAAAAATCTCAACTCAAATTAGAAGTAGGAATGTAGAGAAAATCATGAATGAAGCTTGAAGTACCAATTAATGGTCAAAACTTCATCTATGCATAACTTTTGCTAGGAGTGATAGATCCAAATGAATTTTATATATTTGGAGATGGCATGAGACTGTCTGCCACTTGAAAGTGTTAGGTTTAGATTGTCCTTATTATTGATAGAAAATCATCACGGCCCAATTAGTTAGATTGTCAAAAGTCAATCTTAGCACTTCGATCTAGGGTGTGGTTCTTTGGTGGAGTAAGGTGTAGTTAGGTACTTAAAAAAGAAGATCCATTGCTTAGAAGGCACAATGAATTGACGTTAGACACCTACTTAGAGTAGAATTTTTACAGTAGTTAAGAATTTGGTTATGTATATCTAATTATCAAGGGTAGGTAATTAAACGCCCTCATGGGGTCATTAGTGAAGCTCTTGCAAAACCTCAAATTTCCTCCAAAGTATTCCAAAGTATTTGTTTATTGGGTTGGGCTTTGTTCCTCTATTTGAAGCGGTATTGAAACTTTAGAAGGAGCTGAAAATGTGCAAATCATTACTTATTTACTTCAGCCAGCACCCAAAGTCTTGATTGTAGGGATTCTGCTTCCTTTAGTTTTGAACATTCAAATGGACAATGTCATAGGAGACAATAAAATTAGTTTGTATTTGCATTTTGGTCCCTCTTTGTTGTAAATAAGATCTTCCAAGAGATTTACATAAGTTTCATGTTGGTTGGTCACACGCATGACAATATCAACGCTTTATTCGGCAGATGGAGTTTGCAGTTGACACTACTAGGAAATGATGTCCAAATCAACAAAAAAATCACCAAATTCTTGTTGATTTGGATATTGTATCAATCATTTTCACAGGTTTGATTGATTTCGTACGAGTTAACAAAATGGTCAACACCAAATTTTTGTTGATTCGAATAATACAAATGAATGTCCAAGTCAACAAAAAAAATCAACACTGTAAATGACAATAGTTGAAATTATATATATAATTGAAATTTTTTCTAAACTTAATCATTCACAGTTCGGTGTTTTTTAAAATTAGCAGACTTTAGAGGCCATTTTGGCATAGTAGAACAACATTTTTTCAAAAACTTTTAACTAAATTTTTTTGTATAATAAAGTTAAATTTGACCTCCAAAAATCCGTTTGAAATTTGGACCCTCCAATCAAAAGTTATGGACAAAATTCAGAGAATATTTTTTTAAATGACCAAAAAAATATTTATTCCCAAAATCATTTGAATTTTGTCTATAGCTTATGATTGGAAGGTCCAAATTGCAAACGGATTTTTAGAGGTCAAAGTCAGATTTTATTTTCCAACTTTTACAAGTTCAAATTTTTTTGAAAAAATATATTTTACTATGCCAAAACGGCCTTTGAAGTCTGCTGAGCTTACAAATCAAATGAAAAATAATTGCAAACCATATAAATAATAACTCACACCTCATATTTACATGTGATTTCAATGGTGGTTTAATAGTCAAGAGCCTCTCACCTACTTGGAAGGTCATAGGTTCAAAGCCTTGTGGTAACACTTTGAACCTACGTCGGTAGCCATGGGGTTAGTCTGCCTACATGTTTTTTTTTTTGTTGGTAAGGCTATTCAGAGTGGCGAGCTTGCATGGCAACGATGGTTGACGTTGTTATGTAGAGAGGAGGATGCTTTGGGAATATGCAGAGTATCTGGTTGTAATTGGGAATTATTTGTTTGGAGGTTGAGTTGAATCTTCTAGTCTTCTAATCTTCAAATAGCTTCCCGTTGGCCTATTCTGTAATGGCTCTATATGGATTCAAAGGTCAGGATAGGAGATAAGAAATCACAAGCTTTGAACGGATAGAATGGAACGGCCAACCTATGAGTTGAACCGTCTGAAAGATTGGCTCCTAAACTTCAAACCCACGGTGACCAGCAAACGTGCCTCACCAGTAGAAACAACATAAAAGAACAACTATGTGAGTGATCAATCCCGCTACAAACATAAAATGGGTCTATTATTGGATATCCACATAATCCGCAACAATGTTTACAATGCAGAAATGAAAACAACAAGCCTCCAAAACTAACTAAAAACAACAATAAAAAGACAACAAGATTCCAAAACTGGCTAGGAATAACAAGCCACAAGTCACAACATACAAGTCTTCATTCTTCTTGTCTTCAATTCTTTAAGTCTTCAAATCTTCAAAGAAAACACGAACATGCACTCATCTTATTTATATTCTTTCCGAAATAAGAAGGCAGCAGACCTTCCTTAGCTTCACTACCTATAACTTCTTCACATTTTTATCAAACTATTTTTCTCCACATAGCTTCAATTACTTCAAGTGATAAGTTTTTAGAAAGCTAAGAAAGTTCATTCTAACTCTCCAAAATTTCAAAGACACGAGGAAAATTACAAACTTTGGTGGCCACTCAAATCTCTATTCTTCTTTATCGGATGACAACAAACTCTCTTCCACTCACACACTCGTAACTTTTTGCTCCAAATTTCAAATCACGCAAAAAAGGTCTTTTTGAAATGGCAATGAAAAGAGGAGCAAACCCTCAATTTTTCATTTCAAAATAACTTGTAAATCAAAAGTTGTGATTGCTTGAATTCTTGGCCTTTCAAAATCCAACACATACATCTCATATCCACACTACACACAAACCCCAACTAGAAGGGAGAAAAAAGATGCCTACCCAAGCCTCTAGACCCCTAAGGTAGGTGGAATCAACCCATGCACACATCACATGGGCCTCCAAACACCCATTGATCCAAGAAAAATCTCAAAAATAAGTTCCTATTCATCTTTCAAGGCCAAAAAAACTCTAAGATCCAAATTAGTAGATAAATTATCTTTATTTCCCTAACTTTCAATTCCGAATACACAAATAAAATATAAAAAACTTAAATTAACTATAAAACTTCAACCAAAATCAAATAGAGGTAAAAATTGAAGTCGAAGAAGAACACTATTTCATCTACAATAATTTGAGGATGCGCCTGACAATATTTGCGACATAATCTGCACGTTTGGCCTTTGTTAAAGGATTCACTGGCCCTTTTAACCAACGCTAGTGGCCAAAGCTTTCTTTGATTGGCCTTACCATACAATAATATTGGTCGTCGTTCAGGCCCTCATAACTTCCTTCAAATGCCACTTCTTGGGTGCCCGGTTCAACATTCCCAACTTGGAGTAAGATCACTAAAGCACGAGTGTCTCTCTGGAGATTACCATGCCAACGTTGCTCTACACAAGGTTTCTTTAACAGACGAGAAGATCCAGCCTCATCTTCCAAATAAATTGACATTGGTACCGAAATCGCCGGCTGAAAATCTAAGATGGTTGAATTGACAACTGTGACAAAGAACGCTCTAGTTCAACCTCTGGTTGAGACTCTGGATCTTGCGACTCCATAAAAACCCTCTAATTTGATATTTTAGAGTCAAACTCTAAATCCACGCATAGATTCTAAATGAATTAAAAAAAAATACTTCAAATTGGTAAAACATGTCTAGGGCTTTCGTCTTTTCAACAACTCCATTAGCAACAAGCGTCACCTTAAAGTCATTGGGAGCGTCACCATGAAGCCACTAGAAACGTCACCAATAAGTTTCAACCTTCAAATTATAGAATCTCTTCTAATAAAAATTAGCACACATTCTATACAGTGTACTTATCTACATCACAACAACGTGTTATGTCATGTGAATTTTTTCATTTGCAAATTGCTCATGTGACGGGTGCCATGTGGTTGCTTCCAATTGATCAGTGGTTTCAATACAAGTTTTTAAATCTTTATTTGTTTGACTAAATTAACAACAACATCAACACTTTTTTGTCCATTTTCTATGGATTTGGATGCAAATTTTCTAGGGTTGTCCCCGTCACGTCCTGTCCATCCGTCAGGATTCAACCCCGGCGTCCGTCAGGATCTAAAAAAAAAAAAAAAAAAAAAAATTATTTTTTGGACGACCTGTCTATCCTGTCGACGGCTGGCCGTCCCTGTCGACGGACAGGCCGTTCTCGAAAAAAAAAAAAAAAATTGATCCTGACGCGTCCGGACTGACGCTGACAAACATCCGGACGTGAAAACCCCACGTCACGTCTGGATAGACAACCCTGAAATTTTCTAGTAGTGTGAAGAAAGAAATCTTTCCTACCATTCCAAATTTCTAATTTTGGTAAATAAAATTTTCTTAAAAGATCATTACTTATAATCTTATCTCTAGGACTATACTTTAAAATTAACTTAAAACATCATTTTCTCTTGTAGTAATCTTTAATTTATCTATGAATGGCTTAGCTAACAAAGCTACTGTAGTTTTTGGCAAGCAATTCTTTGGTTCAATTCTAAAAGTTCTAAACCAAAGATTAAGTCAGGTCATTTCCAAAAATATAAAATTCAATCCAATCCGACCTTCTAAGCAAAAGTTATGACTGAATGAAGTACTACTCTTTCAACATTGCGAGGAGCGTGGAACGGGAAGCAACAAGCAAGGAGCTTGGAGCGGAGAATGGTGAGTGGAGAACATAGATTCTGATGTAAAATAAAGAATTTGAAAAAAATTGGAAGAAAATTTGGATAAACGGAGATGAAAAAGTAGATGAAATTAGATGAAAAGAATAAGATAAAAGTAGATAGAACTGGAGGAAAAATTTGATGATAAAAGTATGAAGAAGTGTAATGAACATAAACAAAATGGATATCGATTGGGAAGAAAACCTACATTACACTCAATCTTACACAGTGCCCTAAGACTGGGGAGAATGAGAGAATTCATCTTACAAAAAATTGTACATGAAATCTAATTTCAACTTATTACTATGTACTTACTTGTGGTTGGATTACTATCTCGGCGAGGTTGCAATATGGCATTTTGTCAAGTTCCGATTTAATAAGATCTTGAAATCACAAAATTTCAATACCACTATTAGCTCTATATGACCTCCACACTAATCTATAATCATTCAAAAGGCATATGCGAGGTCTGATGAACCCATTGGGATCCAATCACTATGCACCACTTTTCCAATACTTCTTCATTCAAGCATATTATCAAGTAAAAAAGCATATTTAGTTTCCATAATTAGTCAACATGTTTAAACGTCTTGGCTCCAAGAAGGCCCTTATGGATCCCCTCACTATGCAACAATGTTGTAGAAACTCCCCATTCAACTCCAATAGTAAAAAAAAACAAAGAAAAATGTTATTGTTGGAGAAGAACATCTAGAATTTTGTTCACATCTATAGACTTCAAAATGATTACAAATGATAGTTGATGGATCTAGAGACAAATGAATTGCATAAATACACCCCTCTTGCGATAATGAAAATGTCAAAATGACAGCCACAACTCTAGTTAATGCAGCCCTTCTTTCGTAGTGGCACCTGATGACAACCAACATGCTTTGATGGCTACGTAACGTGTTTCAGACTCTTCTGTTGAAGTGGCACTCTTCTACTATTTGCATAGCAAATAATGTTGACTTTGCAAAGTAAAGGGGCTCCTTGTTAGACTCCACCTTCCTCTTTCCCCCTTTATTTTGCAAAATGATCGACGACAAGAGGTGTTGCTTAGTGTAAACCATAGGGGGGAATCCTTCCTGTAAAGATTTTCTTACAAAAAATGTACGATGTAGGATGAACAAATGGATTTTGGATGAAAACGTGTGAAGTCTGCATAATCGGGCAAAGAAATCTAATTTTGTTATAGAGTCTAGCTAGGGAATGTATGCGACATTTCTCAACTAGATTTTTTATGCAGCACAATTGAAATGAAAGTTGATACAAAGCAAGATAAAATAGCACTGGATTTTTGGAGTTTTGAATACGGACATGCTAGAGTGTGTGTGCGTTATTGTTATCCATTGAAGTTTCTTCTTGTCTATCATTCTTTTCTTGTTGAGGGAAAAAATATATGTTGGTTTGTTTTTGACTTTGTGATGGAACTCTTGGATGAAAGCTACACAATCTCTGGTCATTAATTATGTTGCAATTCTAGAATAGTGATGGAAATACTTCAGTCTTTGGAAAAAACATTTAAAAATAATATAATATATATGGATAAATTAAACATGAGAAATAATAAATTCCCAACAAATTTTGACCTAAAACGAATTCACTTAAAAAGTCATGTATAGAAAAAATGAATGATGATTTCTTAGGATATTTTGCTTGAATTGCTAGAAAATACTAAAAACAATTTTAAAACAACAACAACTAAAATCAAACTAAGTCTTTTTTAACAACTTTTAGATGGAGATAAGATTTCACCAAAATATTCATAGAAACATACTTTGGAATGTCTAAAAATGTGTGCTCATTACAACCTTCTTTGCATTTATGTAGAAGAGAATAAGTTCATTTTTTCCTAAATTCCTTTGGCAAATTCTTGCAATCTTAATAGAGGAACATGGTGTTTAAATTTTGGAGTAAAATTCATCATTTTGGATTCATTACAATACTAAAAACTAAAGACTAGGTGTCAAATTTTGGAACAACAAATGAACACAAACACATTTCAAACATACAAAAATGCATTTTATCATCCATCAATTTCTTCAAAGTTTCTTGTGTTAATTCTTTAACATTTGTACCATATAGATTTGGAAGATTGTAATTTGTAAATATTCTACAATAATTTGGTATCTTTGCTTCACAAAAAATAACATTTTTAGTATAAAAATTGACCCTTCAAGAATGACTTGTATAAAAAAAAAAAAAAAGAATCTTCAAAAACCACTATAATCAAAACTTAACATTTTGAACTTAAAGTGAAATTTTTTTCTAAAAATTACAAATATTCAATCTTCAATTGATTTTAGAAGGAATTTTTAATCTTTGGCTTCAATTATATTGAATTTTTTGGTTTGTGTACTAGTTGATTTGGTTGTGTGGATGTGATCTATGGATCATTTTTTACAACTAGTGTTTGAAGGTCATCATTAAACTATTCTTTTACATTGCAATTTATGATACATCTTTACAAATTTGGAAATCTTGACCACCCTTCAGTTGGTCTTTTAGGAGTTAAAACCTAAAGTGTAATAAATTAGAAAAAATTGAGTAATAAATAGCATCATTTGAAGGGGATTACTCAAAAAATTCTATTGACTTAGGTAATGTATTATTCACCCTTCAATATGAATTTCAAGCATAACAAGCAAAATCTCTAGAAATTATGCTCAATTTTGTGTTGCATACCCAACATGTCACCTAAAATAGTCCAAGTGTTTTATGCTTTTATCCTCTCACAAATATAATAAATGAACTTATATGGCAATGACTTTACAAAAAGTTTTGAATCACTTCACCAAATCGATTTTTCATTTTGTATGATTCACTATTTTCTACTTCATTTTGTCAAATTTGATTTCTTTTATTTATTGAACTCAGACCTTTGTCATCCAATGGATTTCAAATTGCTCAAAGACTGATTTGGCTCATCCTTACCAAGAGCTCACACAATAAAAGGGCATTTCTTTACATCCTTTGTACAAGCTTCATTCAAGGATCATGATGTTTATGTAGAATTTAAAATAAGTTTGGGTAGTTAGAGTAGGAAACCTATGGAAATAGCCTTTGGCTTTCATTTGTGCTTTTGTAGAATTCATTTATTTTACCTATATTTACTAAAATATCATCTCAAAGATATCACTAGTGAAAGCCAAGGCCCACTTGTAGCTACTGCTTGCATGGTTGCAATTGCAAAATCTTGCATAGAAGTATCTAAAGATGCTTGTTGACTTTAGCTTATGAAGAAACACTTAATGGATAACTTTCAAAAGATGATAAATCTTATGAGAGCACTTAAACATATTTAACACCATGAATTGTACATTGATTCATCTCTAGATTTATCAAACTAGCTAGGTTTGCAAAATGTCTTACATATGTGAAGACCATCACTTGAGATAAGTGATCAAAGATTGTCACTTGAGATAGTTGGAGACCTTTTTTATTTTTATTTTGTCTGGAACCATCAATCCAAGTAAAGTACTAGCCATAATTAATAAACACACTATTAGTTTTTAAAGCTAAATGAGGATTCACCTCATTAATATTGGTTTCTTAGAAAAAGAAAACTTCTAATTGAAGATAAATATTTTATTTTAAACAACCGGATAATTTCCATTGAAAGAAAAAATACATCAAACAATAGAATTAGCCTCCAACAGGGTTTGCTTTTTTTTAACAACCCTCAAGATAACCAACCAAACTAAACAAAACCAAGACCAATAATTGAATCCAAAGAAAGCAATGTTGCCTCAAATAGAAGTAAGAAACCACTCAAGCAAAAACTCTCATGTTTGGAGGGACTAACTTCCATCTCATCTATGTATTGGTCCAAACTCCACAAAAAGGAATTTGTAACCAAATATTGTCGAGACGCCTAAGAAATTGGCTTGTTTTGTTTGGATATAATCCATATAGCTTCAAGGTTCTGAACCAAGTGGCCCTAGCTTGATTAAGAAAGCCTTCTATAATACAAGCTTGAGTTTTTGGATAGGCCAAGGTGAATTGTTGAAGCAGATGGCATTCCTATCAAGCCAAGAAATCTAAATAATTAACCCTTGAAAGAAGGACCACACCAAGGATCCTCTTTTCATGCATCTTGCAAGCTTTGATTCAAGTATGCACATTGCCAAGTAAGACTAGGCCAAGAGCCTACTATGTCCATAACTTCCAAAGCAACTAAATACAAGACTTAAAGAATAAAATCCTAGGCTTATTTTGTTATTGAGCAGTGATGAAAATGGTGAAGGATGGTTTTGTCCAACCCATTTTAGCAACTTGTGCATATGGTGGATTGGTGAGGATATTAGGAGAGGCAAAGAAAAGTATTTTCCAGTGTTGTCATAAAATTTGTTGTCTTGCCAAATTGATACTAAGTTAACCTTACCTACTAAAATCTTTAGGTTTTTGAGCTACTGTTCAATATAAGGGGTAGCTACACCTTCTCTAAGAATGAATCAAAACTTCTATGAATAATGAGAAGCTAATGTGAAATGAAAAGAGGAGCCAATAGGAAGCGGTTCTCCATAAAGAAGGTGTGACAATCATTTTTGGTGTGTGAAGAAAAGAGATTGAAAATGGGTTTACCTACTTCATTTGGATGGAATAAGTTTGTAGGGTTTAGAGACCCAATGAGGCAAGCTGAAGCCTCATTGGGCTCAACTGTAGGGCTTTTTTTTTTGGCTTTCTGGTGCCAAATTGCACTAGAAAAAAATAATTTGGCTAAATAATGGCAAAAAATTGTGAAGTTTTTCCCCAGAAAACTTTGAATTGAAAAAAAATCTTCGATGAAATCGCCAAATTGTGGATGAAAATAGAATTATAGACATGTGATATGTGCGAATGTGTTGTTTTTCTATCCAATATGTGGATGAATGTTGAAATTTGGAGCACCACTATAACATTTTATATCGCCACTTTGGCACTTCATAAAAAAATGAAAAAAAAAGCCCTGCTCAACTAGTGATTGCATGTTCTATTTGGCCTTCATTGTGATTGTATGTTTTCATTGACTTTTGTGAGTCCTAGCACATACAACATGGCTTTTGTAAATTTTATCCTATTATGTATTACCTCATGTAATTCAAGAAATGGAGTCCATATTATTTAGATTTGTAGATTTGTCACTACAAATTCTTTAGTTAAAATTTCTTTTCTTTTCTATAAAAAACGGATGGGATTCACGGTGAGGTTAATATAAACATTAGCTTTCTTAGAACATGGATTTTAATGTACACGGTGCTTTAGTTCTTTGGTTATACCATATTAAGCACAAATTTGAACTAAACGAGCAACAAAATAAAATTCATGAAAACTTCAAATAAATATTTTTAAAATATAAAAGCAAAAAACTACACAAACTTTTGTTACATAATTTCTAAGAATATAATTCAATATGATAAAAATAAAAATAAAAGTAAAATATGTTAACTACAAAATTACAAAAAACTAAAATAAACAATTAAGTTAAGTAAAAGACACATTTCAAAATGCATATATATTAAAATTTCAACAAACTATTTTATATCATCAAAAATTCTTTGACTCTCTCTCTCTCTCTCTCTCTATATATATATACACACTTTTAAGAAGCATTGCAAATTCATTAATATCATTCAAGGTCCATATCAAATGTATGTTTTTTTATTGGCTTTTGGCAATTTCTGCTTTCTTTGTTTGTTTACAATGTCTAAAGTTAATTAGAATCCAAGTCCTTTCAATTGACATTCAAGTCATCTAATAAGAGAATTTGTGAGAACTTGTGAGGTTCATGCATGTTTAGGTTAAAGATTCCAGTTATGGCCTTGCAGCCTAGTCTTTGGGGAACTTTGCCCGACCATCTCTTGCACCTTGTGTTTGCTCGTCTTCCTATAGCTGGAATTGTTCAGCTTCGAGTACTTTCTAAAGAATGGAAGAAGAATGTTGATTGCAAAGACTCAGAGTTCCACCAAGTCCTTGATGCAATAGTTCATCTTAACATGTTTACTCTTCTATCTTCTATCGGCTATTCTACGGACAATGATGCTAATTTCTATGATGTGCAATTAAACAAATGGCATAGTTATGAAGTAACCATGAATCTAGCCTTAGTTGGAGCTGATGGGGGACTACTATGTTATAATTATCATTCTCAATGGATAAGGGAGTGTAGCAAGCCTAGGTTTTTTATTGTGATGAATCCTTTAACAAAACAAAGGACGCAGCTCCCTGCTTTGTTGAGTATGGGGGTTGAAAACACCAACACTTTGGTAATAAGGCTAGTCAAGTTCTCTGTGGACAGGGAAACTAAGGTGTATAAACTTTTTGTCATAGGCTACATTGCTACAAGGCTACAAGGTTTCTTTGTCCAAGTCTATGATTCCCAAATCAAAGAATGGACAGTTATGGAAGCAGCACAAGGTCACATCATTGGGTGGGATTATTTTGATATCTACTCCAATTTTAGAATTCACCGTAAGCTCTGCGTGTACAACTTTGCAGATGGAACATTGCAACATTTTGATGAAAATGATATTGCACCAGGACTCAAGGTGGACCCATGTGGTTTTGTGCTCATTGAAGACCATTTGTTTGTGTTGCACATAGAGGCATCTCTAAACCCTCCAAATCTATTGTCAAAGAATGATGAGAATATACTACCAAAGTATTGCATATCTGAGTTCCATCTCCCACAAAAGTCAATTACTTGGGTGAAATTAGGAGTGCGCAATTGTGACTCTTCCATGTGCTTCCATGGCTCACAACATGGTATTATCAATTTGGAACTTTGGGGTTGCAACGGATTTTTACTAGTAAATAGTGATGGTTCTAAGTATTTTTGGCTATACAATTTGTCAACTTGTGAGTGGCGCACCCTTCCAACGTTTAAAAGGCCTTTATTTCTTAGAATGATGTGCTCAATTAGTTGGAGTGCTATTGCTTAGACTAAATAAATAATATTTAGGGCCTGATACATTTGGTCCTTGATTTCTTGGTACTTGTGGGTTTTTTTGTAGATAGATGTAAAAAACTTTATGATGTATTTTTGCCCTTATGTACCAAAATCAATTTGGAATTTTGTCTTAAGCTTTATTGGTTTAAAATAGAGCAAAGGAACTGGAGAGTTTTGTGTCATTCTTGAGGAACTGTCTCAATCCCCTTGGCAAATCATTTTTGTATACAATATCTTGAGTTCATATAAAAGACAACAAAAGCTTCATCAAGAAGGCAAGCCTTGGCCATTCACAAAGTGACATGATTGCTTTTTACAATGAATGTCTAGGTCTTGAGTCTTTTTTTTTGTTGCAACACCTAATTGTTTTGCGTTAATTGACAATTTTCTAGAATAGTTAGTAGCTACTTTAGTTTTTGTTGTAGATCTTTTAATTTTGTTTTTTATATCATGATTCATGTTACGAGATGGATTGACTAGTTCATGCAATTTTCTATGTACATTGAACCCAATTACCCAAGCCTTGTCATTGAGCACTCTAGATCATTCTCGTTACTTCATTGCAACTTATTATGCACCAATATCTAACCATCTAATTGTTAGTTTGGTTATCTTTTGGCAACAAGCAATGTAAAGGCCTATGAGTCTGAAATTGCTTTTGCATATAACTTCCAACATGTAGCTTGGAGATGGAAGAATTTATAAGCTAGTCAATTACATATTTTAAAGCTTCAAATTGTGACATATGTGTACATAAATGTCTATAATCTAGGAAAGTTATGGATTTATGTTTTGGAACAAGCAATTTAAATGTTGCCACAATATTAACAAAATATTGACATTTTTTCCATTTCATATCTACTTCTATTTAGCAAAAATTTAGATAGATTTATTTTTGTTAATTTATTTTTCTAGATTTTCAAATCAATTCTCCACCATAAATATATAAACTTCAAAATTGTGTATTACAAATAGTTTTATCTATAGGAGATTCAAAGTATATAAATCTAAAAAAATAGGTGTAATTTTTTTGTCCATTCTAAATAATTTCATCATATAGTCTACATGGTCAAACATCTAAAAAATTTGCATACATTCCCACACTCACAAGATTCTATAGTTGAATATTGAAAAATGAATAAAATTCATTATACACTAGCTTTTTGCACCTAATCATTTGGCAATTTTGGAGTGATATTTGAAGCATAGTCATGACATATATGAAAAAAAGACATTATAAGTTTAAGAATTTAGTTGGATTTAGGCAAATTAAGGATTCTATCATGTCTATCTCTAATTGGCTTGTGCATTAAATATGTCCTCTTCCAAGGAGTAGGAAAATAGAAAAGGTTATGATCCATACTTGCAATTATCACTATAAGAAAAACATGTTTTTGGTGGCGTTTAGCAACAAATGTGTCGGGTTTTTTCAAACGTTAGATGTTCCAAAAAACATATATGTGTTTTGTAGAAAACGTGTATGTGTTTTGCAGAAAATGCGACCATGTCACTGTGGACGGCTATGTTTGTGACAATGTCAACTGCGACATGGCCATGTTTTTATAAAACATCACATGCAACATAAATTGCCATGTCAGCAAGTAGATTTAGAGAAGGGCAGCCGCGTGGCATATTTTGGAAAAAAGTAAATGGATGGATGGATGAACGTTGAGCTGGACGTCGAGCTTGACGTTTCAAACAATGTAGGCTAATTATTCCATATCGTTTGTCTCATCATGGACAATTTTTTTAGCAAAAGGCAGCCATGTGGCATATTTTGGAAAAAAAAGAAATGATGGATGGATGGATGTCGGGTTGGACGTCTAAAACAACATGTTGGATGTCGGGCTGGACGTCGCAAACAACGTAGGCTATTTATCCCATATCGTTTGTTGCACCATGGACAAAGAATGGGTATAAATATGACCCTTAAAATGTTCATTTTTATGTAATTTTTCCATCAAAATAAAATTGATGGTAAATGATAATTTTTTTTACTTCTTGGTGAATTCTACATCTTTTTTGTTGTTTATTTTTTTTTTAAATTTATGTTAACTAATTCTTTTTTGAAAAAATGAATTGGATGAAGAAAATGGGATGGATGAAAAAATAGGCTGGATGAAAAACGTCAGATTATCTGACCACCACGTCAGACACGATCAAGTTAAAAAAATAAATTACGTGGCATTGCCCGTCTGAGTGGCGCCTCTGTAGCACTTAGGTGCCTTCCACGTGTCGACCTCTGAAGACCTCAATAGACTTTGTTGTCACCCACGTTTTTGGAAAAACGAGTACAAAAAGTGATGCATTCTTCCAGATTTTCACATGTTTTTACCCCGTCTAATCGAACGGATTTTAGGAGACGTCAACGCTGATTATTTTTGTGTCATACACAACACATTCTCGCATTTTTTTGACGTTTCGGAAAGTCCGTTTTCTTATAGTGTATCTTAATGGTCTCCAGCTACTACTTTATGTGTTGTCGTACTATACCTTAACATTGACTTGTTGTTATTCAACCAATCTCTAACTTTACTTAATCAAAGTTTCAAAATATTTCTTAAATTTTCAAAAGAAGGATGTTAAGTCTCTAGGAATAAATTTGGATTTTTCAATTGTTACAATCTTTTTAGAAAATATATTTTTCATAAATATTCTGCAATCTAGGTTTGACAACCATAGATGATGAGCAATGAGCGAAAATGCAATTTGGAAATCACATTAGCCAGCAAAAGGTGAGTATTATTTATGCAAGCTCTTTTTACATCTTTTTTGCACCCCAATTATCTCTAACTTTTTTACCACCTTTTTTGCAAGTGCCCCAATCCTAGTCCTTCTAAAAAAACATCCCTATTCCATTCATTTTCAAAGCCAAATTGTATCTTCACCATGAGACAATCTTTTTGTTACAAAAGATTGACAAGCCTACGTCAAGTTCATTAAATTTAGGTGTTTCTAGCCACCACCTCTATAGAATTATTTTAACCAAGAAGGATGTTGAGACCTAAAAAAGACCTTTGAATGACTTTTAAAATTACTGTAGAAATGAAGAATGCCCCTATTCATCTTAAAACTAGATCATTATTGACAAGGTACATTTGATGATAGGTCTAGTTCTTTTAAGATTATTTCATGAGCAAAAAACTCTCCACAATAGGACCGGTATCAATTTTCATTTTCATTTGCCTTCTAAAGGACCAAAAAGAATGATTGCTAATGCATCTAAGAATATTAAAACATCATTTTTGATCAATGAAGAACTCAAAATGTAGAGTGCCCTTAATATATAAGCTACAATAACCCACTAATGTCAAATGACCTATATTTGATACCTAGGGAATGATTCATTAAATGATTTTTTCCATAAATGAGATTTGGGCCAAAATCAATGGCTTAGCTAATAGTATTAGAGTGATTAGTGACTACAAAAGCAACTATCACCTTCAGAGTGTAAAATCATTGAAGGATGTGACTTTTTTAGGCCTTCATGTTGTGGTCATGCTATAAAATATTGTGAGTACTTTAGGTGAAAAAGATGAAAAAGATGACCTTTGAGGATACACTTTCTGTTGGTTTTGAAGTATTCTAGAGACTCTTTGGAGCTGTGATGAGCAACCCACTTCAAAATTTTATATCAAATTTATGTTTTGATGGAGAAAAAAAATTCTCAACAATATTTTTATATCGGAAAAAAATTTAAGAAAATTTCAGCAATGAGGGTTGACTCCTACTTTTTCCCCCATCAATGGGTTGTTCTACCTTACAGCAGTAATTAATGTGCAACATGGAATTTAAACTTCCATAAGCATGCTCCACAAAAAGGTGGAAAGTATACTATAGACTATAGAAAATAGAAATGGCATCCTAATTCTTTCCCATTCCTCACATTAGACTGATTCAGATCCTACCCCACTCTTGATGTGTTCTCGGACTTCATCCAGGAGATCGCAACCAAAAAGAAACTGAAGAGCCTCATGTTCATTGTGGAGAGCAATCTTGGCACGAACTGAATGGCCATGGCTCGTCTTCCTCAAAACATTGGTAGCTTTTGGTGTTTTTTGCATGACAGAGATGTTATTTTGAAACACTGGTGCGCATCTTGAAAGCCAGGGAAGAGGCCGCATGTTTCTCAGTTCCAATCTGAGAAAAAATACAAGTCGTCGATCTGGAAGTTGCAGACTGGAAGTCGATCTGGAAGTTGCAGATCTGGAAGTCGATCTACAAGTCGTCGATCTGGAAGTTGCAGATCTACAAGTCGTCGAACTGGAAGTTGCAGACACCACCACCATCACCGCCACGTGAGAAACAGTGATCTGACCATCACCATGATTGTCGTGAAACATTTGTGCGCGCTAGGAGCCTTCATTTTGGGCGTTCATGGAGCATCAACTGGAGAAGAGGCAGAGGTTCCTCTCAAGGCTTGGACGTTCGTGGGCGGCTCGACCGTCTCCACCAGAATTCCAATCTGGTGGAGACCGTGCGGCTCGTTGTTTTCCCTCATTGCTTTTTTTTTTTTTTTAATATTTCAGTACCGTATGTGATTGTTAATGGTTTTGAGGCTCTTTTCTGAATATTTCTTATTATTTCTTGAGGCCGATGCTGTGTGTCGGTAGAGTATTCCAGGATTTTCATGTCGACAATTATGAAAAGTTGCAGAGACCTGATATCGCAGAGTTTCTGGATCACTAATGAAGCAACATTTTTGTTGAACTATTATCTTCGCATCATGCTGTATGAGTTACAAAGATTTGGACCATTTTTGTGTCGAGATGAAATTCAGCGATTTCATGTTTTTTGGAGACATTTCGTCAGCATGTGGAGTCTTCTTTGAGCAACGAGGTTGAGCGATTTTGAAAAGAAGTAAGTTAGGTGGTGAGGACACTATTGGAAAGTGCAATCATATGTCCCTCATCATTTTATTTAAAATATTTTTTCAAATCCTGATTTATGCAGACAGTCGCGCATCTACGGTAGGAGGCTCAGAAATGGCACATCTAAGGGCTGGTCCGCCTTTTTTTTGTATTTCATTGGACGTGAATAATTTTAGCTCATTTTAAAACAAAGAGAAATAGATGAGGAATCTAACCCAAGTGGTTTCGTATTTTTCCAAGCATTTTTGAGTTATTTATGAATTTTCAAACAAGTTGGGTCATAGGTCCCTATTTATGACCCTAGGTCTTCTATAAACGGTTCCCTTGCAATTTTAAAGAAAGAAGGGAAAAGCAAAGCAAATGATTGGCTCTTGTAATTGATAATGCTTTTTTCCTTGATTCATTCAATGACTATACATGTCAATTTCAAAACCAACTCATGTCCATCTTGACAGTCATTTATACGGTCTGTTCTTAATGCCCGTTCCATTTCAGAGCCTCCTACCTTAGTTATTCTTCTTCTGAATTTTTCACTTTCAAAACAAAAATTCCGCAATTTATGAAATTTTATTAATAGATGCACACTTCCATTATCTCAAGTGTTTGTATGTTTTTCTATAGTATGCAAAAGTGGCAGCTCTTCTACAACTCTACAAACCTGATGTTTATGCTCTCAATGAGTGTGGTCCATTTTTTGCACAAAATCTTATAAATTGATGTAAATCATCTTAATTTACATGTGAAGCTTTGATTCTCATCATTTTGAAAAGTACTGCAAAAAGGTTATAAGGTGTTTTTCAATTTCAATGTCAAAGCAAGTAGCTAAAAGCATATTCTAAAAATGGATCAACTAATTTGATTTGATTGCTTAGACTGGATGATACTTGTACAAAAAATTTAAACCAGTCAATTCCAAATAATGAGATCAAAGTTATGAGTGCTTTTTTTGCAAACAATGAAGTTAGAAAAAACATATAAATTTGTTTTTTGAACTCAGTTTTGAAAATTTCCAAAAAACATCAAACATAAGATATATGTTGCTAACTAGAACATTTTTACCATTCGGATGCACATTTCTTAAGGGTGCAGATTAGTGGGATTGCGTCATGTGGTTTAGGGTTATAGGAACATTGCAGAACAATGAAGATTAAAAATAGTCCCTACCATCACAAATTTTGAATAGTTTCAATTTCAAATAGTTTGTACAAGATGTTGGAGTCTACCTACAATGGCCTTTTCGATGGAGTTTAGGCACATCCATCTATGCTACTTCCGGTATTCAAAGGGCAAGAGGTTCTAAAAGAGAGAGAGAGCGTTTTTTGTGGGAGATTTGTGCATTTGTGAGGTTACATTGGAGTTTTTTCTTGAAGATTTTTTTGCGGAGAGGCAGCCATGGTTGACGTCTATTGAATTGTGTTTGGTGGTTCTATTTGTTCTATGGTGTTGAATGCTGAATCAACAATCAGTGGCGTGGTGCACAAAAGGTTATCCCCATATTTGCCTTGATTTTATGTTAGTTTTGGTATTACTAGGCCTTCTTTCAATTCTTTGTGCTCTTGCTTGTACGTTGGAGCTTTTAGTCAATCTTTAGTGTATTTACTTAGTGCAAACAAAAACAAAGTTCTAGGTCTTGGATGTTGCTGCTATGTTTCCTTCCTTGTTCATTAGGAGTAGGTGACTTGCTCTAAGCATGAAGTAAAAATTCTTCGGGATGCAATTATTGCAATTGAAAATTAGTTCTTATCGATGTTCAAATGTTTTGCATTCTAAGCTCGTTTATGTTTGGCGCAATTGTAGTTTGTGGCAAGTGGTCTTTACAAAAATCAATACCATGAATCTTGGAGGAAGTTACCGATATGCTTGCTTATACAATCACACCGGACTTTCTTGGAATTTCCTCCGACTAATTTAGAGATTCTGCAATTTTTCCCTGCAAGTTTCTCCTAGTTTTCATGTTTCCCTGTGTTCTAATGTCACCATGGAGGGATCTTCAAAGAATTCCTATACAAGGAAAAAACCATGGATTTTCTTTGCAAGTATTTCATAAATTCTCTCCAAATTCCTTGTGCAAAATTCAAATTGGTATACTTTGTATACATTTTACATTTCAATGTTTTTTCCACTTGATATTTGGTAGATTTTAGAAGATGCTATTGTCCCATATCAATTGTCAAGGGTACAGTGAGGTTGGACACATAAGACTTGTAAACTGTCATGTAATCTCCAAAGCAATGAATTCCATTGATTTCACAACAATCTAACTTTTCTCTAGAGTTTGAACAATCTAAGAAATTTTAAAATGTGCAAATCTGAAATGTACAAATTTTGAAATGTACAAATCAATAAGATTGGAAATTCAGTATCTACATATCCGTCAGATTTCAGCTTTCAAAATCTATAAATTGTAGTGACTATGCAAGCTAAAATCTACATTAAGCTTAGATTTTGGAGGCATAAATCTACATTCTGAAATATTAAATTTCACAAATTCAATAGATTCGGAGGTGGGGACATCACTGAAAAATGCACAAATTACCCCCTAAAAAATGCACAAAATTCCCTGTCTCACATTTCCCTGTGAGAGCTACATTCTTTGTGTACTTGAAAAAAGGCCAAAAAAACTAAATTCTCGGAGGGGATTTTGGTTATAGTGCCTACAGGGAACATTGAGAATGTTTGGTGTGAATTTCATCTCATTCTTGGTACACTTTACTCTTATTATAGCTTTTTTGATTGTATGTAAGCTTAGGAGTAAATTAGTGGATGAAGGATCCTTGTCGGTGGGGTTTGATGTTCATGATCTTTTGTGCTTGTCACATCCATCAAAGGCCTAGCCTTATGGTGAATGATAAGAGTTGTTTGTTACATGACCTAATTGAGCTTTCTTGTTGTCTGTAAGGTAAGGTAAGGTAGAGGATACTATTTGAAATGATACTCCAAGCACTCTTAATCATTCCCCCTACTTCTTTGCAACTTTTTGTGCACCAATTTTTTAAGCCATGTAATTGCTATTTTGGTCACCTTTTGGCACACCCACATTGTAAAGGTATGTAAGTTTGAATTTATTCTTCCATATTTTTAACATGTAGCTTGGGCAAGCAATGTGCTCCCTAAATTTATGACATATTTGCCCATAAAGGTTTTCAATCCATGAGAGGTATGGATTTAGGCTTCAGAACAAGCATTTTGAAAGGTGCCACAATATTGACAAAATTGACATTTATTCCATTCTATATCTACTACTACTTAGCAAAATATTTTAAAATGATTAGTTTTTTGTCAAATTTTTTTTTCTAGATTTTCAATTCAATTTTCCACCCTAAATATTTGAACTTTAAAACTTTGTATAGAAAAAAGTTTAATTTATAGGGGCTTCAAAGTTTGAAAACCTAGTAAAATAGGTCCATCTTTTTTGGTTACTCTTGGGTTTACTTTGAACAATTTTATCATACAATCTATGTAGCCAAAGTGTATAATATTTTTCCACACATTTCCACATATTATTTTTATATAAGATTTCAATATGGTTGAATATGAAGAAGACTACATGATTTCTTTCAATATAGCTCATTGCACCTAAATAGCAATTTGAAGTGATTTTTGATGGTTAGGCATGACATGTAGGGATTAAATAAATGAAAAGTCATTGTATATTTTAGAGTTTAGCTTGATTTAGGCAAATGAAAGATTCTATCATGGTTCAAGGCTCAAATTAAATTAAATTAAAACCATTGAATGCTTATATGGTGTGCTCCTATTTCTATAATAGGAAGGTCAATCTCCGTTGCAATTGATTAAGATGAAAGACGATGTCCTTACACTATCAAAATGAAAGTTGTTGCAAAGGAAGATAAAATGCCACCGGATTTTTAGAGTTTTGAGCATGGACATGTTGGACGGTGTATGTTGAAGCATTGAAGTTTCTTCTTGTTTGTCAATTTTTCCTTCTTGAAGAAAAAATATAAGCTGGTTTGTTTTTTACTTTGAATTAGAACTCTTGGGTGATAGACAAAAACTCTCTTGGTTATTAATTATGTTGCATTTGTGGGGTTAGTCTTTGGAAAAAACATTTAAAAATAAAATAAAATATGGATCATTTGAAGAATATGACAAATAATAGATTTCCAATAAATTTTGACCTATAAACAGTTTACTTCAAATTTTATGTACAAAAAAATTAAATAATAAATTCTTATATTTTTGGCTTTTTTGTTGGCTAGAAAATTTTAAAACATTAAAAAAAATAAAGTCATTTTTAACAACTTTTAGATGGAGATAAGATTTCACCAAAAAATACAAAGAAATGTACTTTTGGATGTCTAGAAATGTGTGCTCAATAGAGCTTCTTTGCACTTATGTAAAGGACAATAAGTTCATTTCTTTCAAAATTCCTTTGGCAAATTATTGTAATTTTAATAGAAGAATATGGTATCCAAACTTTGGAGTGAAATTCATCATTTTGGATTCATTACAATACTAAAAACCTTTATTCCCTAAATAACTAGGCATTGAAATTTTAAAGAACTTACGAATGAACACAAACACATCTCAAGCATATAAAAATGCAAAGAACCTGCATTGTAAATGAAGCCCTCAGCACATGTTGAAATCCTATTGCTTGGAATTCACAGCTTAGAGAAGTTTATAGCTTGGAAGCAGTACCCAAACTCTAAACCCAAAAATTTCATGATCCAAACCTTGAGAAATGTGTGCCAAAAACATAACAAAAACTCTCAAAGTTTAAATGTTGTGGGGGGAAATAAAAACGTTGCCAAGTTGTAGCAAATTCGGATGCTAGTGGAGGCTATACACTTTTAAGATAGCATTCAATCCTACCAAGTGTAGCAAATAACATTCAAGAACCTCAACGGCCGTTCAAAGCACCAACGCCACCCACCCCATAAGTAAGCAAAGGCCTTCCCTCCATCCAAATCCGCTTCATTAAAAAAAATAGACAAAAAATACGTTGTTCTTCATCCAAGTACTACAACCCATAAATAATCTTATTCATCATACTAAATGCTTTTGGGGGGATCCCAAGTCTACGATCATTTTTTTTTCTATTGTTTTCTAAAATGAAAGAAATATTCACCATCCTATTTTATATATAAAAGAAATGAGACATATTTCCAATGCTATGGGAGATTTAACAAAAGTATAAATTTTATCTCACCTTGTTTTCAAAAATTCAAGTGTGAACCTTCTAAGGTTGTTTTTTTAGCAAAAAGATTCATTAGATGATTTGGGGGGGGGGGCTGGAGGGTTGTTTTGGACCTATTCCTGGCGTTGTTCCCCGGGCAGCAAAAGAACGGCCGCTGTCAAAAAAAAAAATTTGAAAAAAAAAAAAATCTTAAAATGGAAAAACAAGATGAACAATTTATTTATTTTTTAATTTTTAAAATTTAATTTTTGGTATGACGTGGTAGTCGCTTGGCCACATCACGCAGCTGCTACGACACAATTCCAGACAGTTTCAGAGTCTGGGAACCCTAGGAAACTTGCAACCCTCCACGAGGGTTGAATAACATGTAATGTCTAGTAACCTGATTAGAATTGTGTTTGGAAGCTACTACACTCTCCTCTCAACATAGTCTTTTACCTTCTCTTTCCTCTCCTTGTCAGACTGATTTCATAACATTTCTTGAAGAGTCAGGCTTGCATGAGTTGCATCCTTTTGAGTGTAGCACTAAAAGGTTCTGCAACTTTTGAATCAAGATAACTCAATCTTTAGCTCCTAATTTTGCTTTCAACTATTGAGCACAACATATTTATGAAGCGTGTATGAACCATAAATGTTTTAGAGTCAATGAATCTTAAGGTAAACCAACCCATTGTAGTCAAGTCTGTCCTCATGTCATTGTTGAAAATTTTCAAATTTTTTCTCACTCAAAGATAAGTGTGAGAAATAATGAGAGCAATTGAAATTTTATTTTTCAGACAAAGTGTGAATTAGTTATGTATTTTTGAAGTGATCTTCCCAACATGGTCTATAGGCTGTCCCATAACCAACAAAAAGTGTATCCAATATGCTCATCTTAATCACCTAAAGAGGTCACAATAATTTCTAATGTGAAATGCCATGAAAAGTCACTTCCTACAATGATTTACACTGAAAAAATTGGGTGTTCCTAATGAGGTCACTAATCACTCCATAGGTGTCAGGTTAGATATAGTTTGTGGTCTGAAAAACCATCATGGGTCATAAAATGTCCACTATGGATTATCTGACCGTAATGGGTTGGTTTACCTTAGATGCCATAAAGCTCCACTAAATTCAAGAATCTTATGTTGGACTTTACAGATCACTTTTTATTTATCTATGCTTGAAGTCTTCATTAGACCCTATTCATTGATTGAAAGTCACCCACTTATAAATCCAACGTTTTTTTAAATATGTGACAAATAAGAAAGAACTCAATTCTAATTTCTTCTGTACTCAAAGGTATTTCCATGAAGTGCATTGTACATTTAATATGCATAACTGAATATTACTGTAAGACAACCTAATGAATTTTTGTACAGTATAGTAGAACCACCTATTGTCGACCACTTAAGCGATCTATGCATGTTTTGGAGCAGTATAAGGCATGCAAATTTCTGCCATGTAGGAAGATAGAAATAAAGGGGATTGCAATTTTTCTTGTAATTTTATGCCTTGAATTGAAATTATTATGAATTTCAGAAGCCAACAACTGGTCCAAACCTATAGCTAACATGTAGAGTCTTCCAATGTCGATCATTCAAGAACTATTTTTTGCTCACTACTTTGGGACATGTATTTTGACTCGATTAGTCTTAACTTTGAAAAGGAGAAAAAGCACATTGAAAGTTTTGGTTGAAAATTTATTGCAGTCTTGGTTGGAAATAGTACATCCTACAGGTTGGGGATGGGTCCTTGGTCGACAATGGGTGGTTCTACCATATATGACTAATTTGGGTTTAGGTTTAACATGGATATTGTCCCCTGCCATGAAGCTCAAGAATGTCATGTTCTTGATTTAATATATCATAGGAGAAGTATAGAACAAGTGTTCCAAAAGGGATAGATCTATTTGATTCATTTAGGCAAAGTATCACCATTGCCTATACAATACCAAACCTTCTGGAGCTGAAAAATTATCTCCAACAAAATGTCAAAACCTACGTAGCATACCGTAGTCTTCTTGATCTAATAAATCCCGGTAGACTAGACAAAATTACAAAAAATTCAAATAGGTCATATAAACTAGTCTGCTTTAAAAGCGACCTTGTTCTAAATGTGATTCTATCTAGGAAGGATTGACATGCTGCTTGAAATATCGACTACTGTCAATGATGAGTTAGATAGGCTTAAATGGTTGCTTTAGGAATAGACTACCTTAGTGTATAGAAATCTTAATCCTAAGAAATCCACACCAAGAAAACTAGCACCATAAACTCCAGGGAAGACCAGGACGTCGATCAATTGTCACTGTTGGAATGTTTTGCATGTTTCATCCATATTCATGTATGTAAATATCTAAAATTCTACATTGAATAGGGATATCAAGGAGACCAAAAAATTAAAGGGATTTGTTGTAAAAAACTATAGATGTTTGAAATATGATGTGCAACCCCCTGATACATCAGTAACTATTGATGTAAAACAAAAGTTGATATTTATATAGTGTGTAATGTTGATTAATTAGTATGGGCCCCCTTAAAAACCCTATTCAATGTACTTAGTTCTACTTCTAGAGGCGGTATTCCGAACCTGCCCTCCAGGTGTGGAATACAAAGACAATGCAATTACAGAGCCAGGGTGTAAATACCGGTAACTGTACAGTGTCATGTGCATTGTACTATCCAGTGCGTAGCAACGCGCTGATCGCCGGTACATTTTCTTGGGATACGCACTTGTGAAGAACCTCCGCCTGGCCGTCCACCGACCATGAGCTCCAGTCCAACACTCCAGCCAAATCTCTTTTGTAATTGAACCCTTTTCTCGTCAATCAGCCCCTCTCACCTTTTGTCGCAATTCTCACGTACATCTTTAGCTCGCCCAACTTCGCACGGCAGTGTTTGCGTGTTTTTTTCAGCTATGGAAAAGCTTGGGCAGTGAATTCCACACCATGCTAGATAGAATCACCCAGTTTGTCACGGTTTCTGTAGTCTTGTCTTGAATTTGAGCTTGAGTGGATCATCACAGCGGTGTCGTGTTTTTTTTGAGCTATGGAACAGCGGTGGCGGTGAATTCCACACCGATGTTTTGATTGATCGAACCAATTTTGTCACGACTTTTATAGTCTTGTCTTTGAATTTGAGCGTGAGTCGATTGTCGCAGCGTTTGCGGGTTTTCGTGGGCTATGGAATAACAGATGGAGTGAATTCGATACCAATTCGTCACGATTTCTGTAGCCTTGTCTTCAATTTGAGCTTGAGGTGATAGTGGCACGTTTTTTTTAATCTTTGAAACAGCTAGAGGACTAAAACATCATGCTTGCACTTTTGTTTTGGACTACGGAATGAATTTGATACCCTGCTTGATGAAACCTACCAACCGATTCGTCACGATTTCTGTAGCCTTGTCTTGACTTTGAGCTCGTGTCGATCGTCGCAGCGTTTGCACGTTTGTTTTGAGTTATGGAACATCTAGTGGAGTGAATTCCTCACCATGTTTAATGGAATCAACCAATTCATCAGGATTTCTGTAGCCTTGTCTTCAATTTGAGCTTGAGTCGATCATCGCAGCGGTCGCTCGTTTGTTTTGAGTTATGGAACATCTAGTGGAGTGAATTCGATTCCACGTTTAAGAGACCCAACCAATCTCCTTCGATTTCTCGAGTCTTAACTTAATTTTCAGCTTGCGCCGATCATCCCATCGTTTGCTTCTATTCTTGGAGCTACGAAACAGCTAGCGTAAACAAAACTCCACACCGTCCTTCATTCCTGATTCCAACAACTCTGTCCTAACCCTAACGTCACCATGATCTTCTCCAAGTACTCCACCGCCACCACGACGAACTCCCACTTCGTCTCCATGCGCATCACCAACGATCTCATCATCGCCTCCCGCCTCTACATCGCCATCACTATCCTCTTTCTAATTTACCTCTTCTGTCTCCGCACCCTGGAGCGTTGCGCTCTCATCGCCACCGCGCTTCAATTCTACCGCACTTTCCCTGACCACGTCGCCTCGTTCTTTGAGATTCTCCTCGTGTCCTTCCGCGCTGCGCTTTGGATCACACTCGTCGACTACTGTGGGGAGGATAATAGTAAAACCTTTTACGAGAGTGATCTCGTGGGGTTGTGTCGTCTCCGGTGTTGTAATTGCCTGAGAAGCGGCCTGTATTTCACGCAAGGCGAGGAGTTTTTTGCCTGTACTGATCGGTATCGAGTGAATGGACTGAGGAATAGGCAGGCGCCGGGGCTGAGATTTGAAGTGGGGATGAGTCCGGATGCGAGCAGAGAGATGGGGCCGTTGCGGGAGTATTTGAATGTGCTGAGGTCCAGGGCGGGGGAGGGAGTCGTGGTGGTGTTCGATGAAGACTCGGCGTTTACGGAGGAGTGTCAAAACGTCTTCAAAGAGGTAGGAATTAGGGTTTCGGATCCCAAGGTCTTGCTCATGATATGCTTTACTCCTGTTCTGGAACCTCTAAAGACCAAATAAGAATCCATACTCTGACTTCAACGCCTTCAAGGAGGTAGGAATTAGGGTTTCGGATCCCAAGGTTTTGCTCATGGTATGCTTTACTCCTGTTCTGGAACCTCGAAAGGCTAAAGTAGAATCCATACTCTGGATCCTTGTGATCAAACTGAATTTCAACCTTGAAGATTGTTTCTATTGCTTATGAGCCTGATTAGCAAAATGAAGCTCTTGAATCTACTTTCTATTCCTGTTTGCAGAGTTTAGTGTTTCACTTGCAAGCAAGCTCGCTAGGTCAAGGGTATTAACTACACTAAAGCCCTCTTTACTTAAATTTTTCTTTACTCCTGTTTGTAACCTGTAAATGCCAAAGAAGAATTCATACTCTGGCTCTTCGTGAATCAAACTCAATTTTGACCTTAACGATTGTTTTAATTGCTTATGAGTCTGAATAGCAAACTGAAGCTCTTGAATCTACTATCTACTCTAGTTTTCAGATTCGCAAAAGTCCAAGGATGGAATTTATTATGTCACTTGCAAGCAAGTTCACTAGGTCAAGGGTATTAAACTATTAATTCTTAACTACACTAAAGTCCCGGATTGTTCTGTAGTCCAGTTATGTAAACCCCAAATGCGCTAGAGGAAGCCATGTTCTAGCTTTTGAGCCTGATTAACAAAATGCACTTCTTGAAACTACTTTCTATTCAAGTGTACAGATTTGAATTTTCTTAGAGATGGAGTTTAAATTCCTGTTAGTGCTTCCTCAATGCACCCCTCTGTAGTTGGCCTCTACAGCAAATCAATGGTGGACATTCTCTGCTAGTTTCGTGATAGAGTTTGCTGTAGAGGTCAATTATACAGGGTTCCACTGAGGATGGCAAGCTCACGAGGTCAGGAGTTTCAACTACTCCGCACTTACATCAGTTACATGGCATATTGTGCTGTTGAACTTCCACATTGTTGTTTTGCTGTGTTCGTGTAACAAAACGCACTCACTGAAACTACTTTCTGTTCCAGTTTACAGATTTGAATTTAATTCCAGATGGAGTTTGTTATTTCAGTTACAAGCCAGCTCACTAGGTTAAGAGTTCTATTGTATCTTGCGCATTGCTATTGATTTTTTCCACATTGTTGTTTGCTGACTGTGCGCTTGTTTTCCAGATTACCAGATTAATGAGATTTGACGACAGGTACTTGGAGCTTCTGGCCCCAAGGAAGCGGGAGCTTCTATTGCCAGTGCGTGTGTGGGACAAAGGCGTGATCCTCCCAGGAGCCTGGATCATGTGCACCCGAGACTACACTCTCGTGTTTCAGGATTTGGACGCCGAGGAGAGCTTGTGCGAGATCATGGCGAAGTCAGGGAAGAAGATGTATCGCAGCATCTTCGCCAGCCGGTTGGCGGAACTCGAGAGAGTCCTGCCGGGGTTGCTGTGTGTGGTGAGGTTGGAGAGTTTTGGCTTGGTGTCGTCCGGGTGGTTCTTCTGGGGCATGAACATCCTGCACTCGTCCTCCTTTGATGAGCTTTTCAAGTACTTGTTGTCGGGAAGAGAGGTTTTCGTTACGCGGCTCTCTGGGGGCGGCCAGTCGACTCTTGTGTTGGGCAGGAAACCTGAGATTTTACCAGCATGGCTTGGAGCTCAACCTTGTTCTGATCAAGCCGAAGAGGTGACACCGTAGTGGATTTCAGAGTCTGAGGAATGAGATATGAAAGAGAATCAGGGTGAAGTCAATCCTTTAGGAATGGACGTTGAAGGAGAATCAGGGTGAGCACAATCGCAACTTTTATTTTGAGGATCCTAAGTGGTGATCATCATGTTATTGGCTTCATGTTTGGGGCTGGTTCACTAGAGGACTACAGTCTGTAGTTAATGCCTGTTCAAGCAAGGTGAACTGGCAACGATCCATTCTGTATGGTGCCATTATCCAAGAGGGGAAGATAAGGAAACAAGTACTGTGGTGGAGCTTGACATTGACCAATTTATCACAACATTCACCATTAGAGAAACTTTGAAGACTGACCCCAATATGATTCTCGTCTTAGAAGAAGATGAACAAGAAGAGATTGAAGCCCAAGGAAGGTGAAACTGGCAACAAGTTTTGGTATGTGGTGCCATTATCCAAGCAGGGAGATTTCAAACGAGTGATCATTCTGGTGGAAATTGATACCGGCGGAGCGATCACATCATTCACTATTTGAGAAACTTTGAGAAACCTTCGTGGTGATTACCATGTCATGAGGAGGTGATGAACACGAGGACTAGTTCCTCGACTAGTTCAAGCAAAATGTGAAATCGGCAACAATCCACATAATAACATGAAATCTGAAACCTACTATTAAGGGATTTTGCTGTCTGTGGCATCAAACCTGAAACTTTCTGGCAGATTCACTGCTTCGGCTAGACTTGGTTTGATTTTAAAAGGTGGCAGAAAGCTGCTGGCGTCGAGAGATGTGGATTGCTGTGCTTTGCCCTTCTACCATTTGTTACCGAAAATTCGCTTGCAAGACGCACGTTAACGAGGTATGCACACTCATAATGCCAAGTCCGGTTTTCAAGGCAGATTTGTCACCATTGGATAGTCAAAAAAACGTTATAACTTATAACACAAACCTTCTTCCTACACCCTTAGATTTGCAAAAGTATAAATACGGACGTTCATGATGAACTATTAGACTTGGCATTCCCATAATGCTCTTGAGCATTATCTAGTTCATAAGGTAGAGGATACTTTGTTCATTACTTTTGATGTTTTAACCAACATATTGGAGTGTGCTTCCATTGGGAAATCACTCAATAGAGCTCATTAGACAGCTTTTAGAACAAATTGGTTGATAATTTCTTATGCATTCACTACTATTGATGGGACAATAGACAATCCCATTTTCATTCAAAGATCACTAGCCATATTAGACATGTAGCCAAGTCATGCTTGCACCTAACTTGCTAATTGAAGGCCAACTAAGTTAGTGGATGTTTGAGATGAATTGTTAGCACATAACAAGGGTTGGGTCCCTGGCAATGAGAGCTAGGTTAACTTTCCTAGGTCATCATCTTCCTTGGACTGTATACTTTTGGACCTTCAATAGTATTTTGCTTATGTTGATATAGAATGTTGTGTGATTGGGTAATATTGACTCTTTTCTATAATAGTGCATTCCTTTTATTTTTTGAGAATATAGTGTGCACATTGATTTAGAAACTATGACAACACTCATTGTAATTGCACTTTTTGTTTGATTTCTAAGAATTTTTTATGTTGCATAAATTGATTTAATAGCTATGAAATACTTTGTAATTGCACATTTTTAGTAAATTTTGCGAAATATGTCTTGTTGCATTGACATTGATTGGATAACTACAATGTCACATTCAATGATTGCACATTCTATGTAATACTTTCTAGAATTTGTCCTATTGCTTATATGTTGATTGAATGACTACAGTGACAATTAAAGAAGGCATTAGAAAATTGATAATAAAATATGTACATCTATGATTATACCTAATCACAATTGAACATATCTACTATTTTTTAATGACATTATTTTTATTGGATCTTATTAGTAATTGAAAGAGGCTTTCAACACACTTTAACATGCATTATTTGGACATTGTATGAATAAGTTAAAAACTTTCAAAGTACAAGCTTTAGATGTAACATTAGGATTGCGTAGTCACTTATATCTTGATTATATACATCTTGTGCAATCAATATTTAGGAAAAATAGGTGGGTTTTTTTTCAAATGTAGATGTTGCATTTGGGTCAATGTTAATTATAAGTGAACATACCTTACAAGAAGTCACTAGAAAAAGTCATTGAACAAGTGTCAATATATGAAATCCACCATTTTAGTGTTCCTTGTATTTTTTCAATCATGTTATCTTACTTGACTTATGGGTGATGAACCCTACTCTAAAGTATTGGTGCAATATTCAAGTACACTTTGGAAGTGAATCTCTCTAATTTGAACCAAAGTATTAATTTGAACCAAAGTATTGTACTTCTACTTTAACATGTCTTCATTTCTACTTGCAAAGAAATGCACATTCTAAACACTTTTTGAGAAATTGGGTACTCATACCTTATACACATCATTAGCTTCAATGAACAACATTCTATCAACCTTCCACCCCTAATCACTCACTGTGAGAAGACATAAGTGTTGAGAAACACATTGCGAAACATAGCAGAGGGATCCAACTGCTTTGCCAAATTTCGAAACGCTTCCATCTTCTCATATTTGGCTTGCAACACCCTAGGTTCCATGGCAAACAGCTTGCCCCAATGTGGCCGCGGGTCAAATGGAAAAAGTTCATGTTCAATCCTTGGGAGTAGTTGTTGCACAGCTGCCCATTGATTCTTCCAACAGAAATGAAGGGCCACAGAGTCTCGGCCATAGCACATGCTCATCCAAAGGTCATCGGCCGCCACTGTGCGAATCTCCGACTCCAACAACAAAGGCGTGATTTCATCACGCATCCGCTCCATGGCAAGGATGGCGTCCACTGCATGGTGTCGTGGCACAAAGTACTCGCTTTGAAGCTCATCACCTACACCGGGCATAAACCCAGGTTTGAAGTGTGGGATACGCTCATGCCACGGCCCTAGGGACCCCATTTGCTCCGTACAATGAACGGGATCCATGCCACGAATCATATGTGTATTTTGAGTTTGCAATTTCGCTCCAAAGAAGAATTTTGGAGCAGGATTGAACCTTGGATCTCCCTCTTGGATCTTAAAATAAAGACACACGAAATTGATGTTTAGCTAGTTTATCATTACACATAGAAAAAGGAATAACTTTGGTTCCTCTTGGAACCACAATACTTTAACCCTCATTAGGAAAAATTTGGGGGGTCCAGAAGGCTGTTAAGCCTGGACCCCCGTAGTGATACTATAGAATTTTTTTTCGAAAAAAAAAATGCTGACACTGAAACTCTGACGTGGTCGAAGTGCCACGTCAGCACTGACGTCAGCGCCACGTCAGCGCCACGTCACTTTCTTCTTCTTTTTTCCGGAAAAAAAAAAAAAGTTATTTTTTTTCAAAAAAAAAATATTTTTATTTTTATTTTTATTTTTTCCGTAATATCACCCGCGGGTCCCGAAAATCAGCACTCACAGCCTTGTTGAGGCCTCATATTTTTTGTAATGTAAATAACATTTGAATGCTTGGGTAGACTATTCAAAGAATCTTTTCTTAGAAAATAGCATAGGTAGAAAGGGTGGGTAGCATTGTGAGTAGTTGGCTACAATTAGTAGGGCAATTAGGAGACATTGACATTGAATAAGTAGACATATCCACACCCTCAATACTTCACCACTCAATATTCTTAAAGATTCTCCCTCCACTCTAATCCTCAATATTCACAAGTAGATTCCAAATTGAATTGTAGTATGTAACTTACGTAGATGTTTCAGACAACATAACATAGCATCAAGCTTTGTTTAGTTTGATTGGATACTCTAATCTCAACAGGCTACATTCACTCATAACCAAGGTCAAAGGGCTTAATATGCTACAATTGTTAGCCTTCAAACAAGATTGTTGAATAAAATTATGAAAAAATCAAGCTCATCAAGACTTGAGCAACCAACTAGGGCTTGGCCAATCTATTTCATTTTCATTCTCTCCTTAACATGCAAGGAGGTGTACATTATTATTATTATTATTATTATTTAGCTCACAATCTCACTTATGAATGTTGAGGATCATAATAGAAGAACACTCGCAAGCTTTGGATATTCTAACCATACACCACTTGAACATTAAGTGGTGAGGGTGGAATTAAGTTTGCATATTCAATGTCACTGCTCCCTATTTGCCCAACTACTTTGATAAACTATTCACCATGTTACATACCAACTTCATTTTCAACAATTCACAACATAATAATTGCTAATTCTATTTGATTATTACTTAGGGCTTCATTTCAAAATCCAAATTCAAGAATTAAAGTCTTAATTAGTCCCTATTTTCAAAGAAGCAAAGATTTTTTAACGTAATATTTTGGTTCTTCATATCTTTAGCATGCAATATTCAAATAACACATTCTTTCGTGCATTGAAATCCTCTTTCATTTGACAAAAATGAACATCCATAGGTGGAACTTAATAAGCTGACCAACAAAAGTGACAATGTCCATACCTTAATCCATAGCTGGTAGACTTTCTGATCCTGCCAATCGGTGAAGAGGCTAACGGTGTAGCCAGCCGACATGATGGCGTCGAAATTCTCAGTTAATTCCTTGAGGGGCAGATCTTCATATACGAACTGCCGGACGGTAAACGCAGGTTGAATTTCCAATTTGAGCTTCGTGATGACACCGAGAGCTCCAAGCCCAACCACAACTCCAGGGAAAATGTCCGCGTGCGTGTGGCGAGCTGTCGTAACATTATTAAGCAAGTCAAAACATTCCCCATAGTAAACAAATATCTAGGCATAGAAAATCCTGCAGCTGTCAACCTCTTTGTTGCCAACAATAAGAGTTCATTGTAAAGGTCGTTCCCAATTGTAATAGTGGTGTCAAAGGAAAGTTTAACTAAGAATAGTACAAAAGAAACACAGCACCAAACTCCATCAGACCCCAATTTTGGTGCTCTAAGGAGTTTCGTCCTATGTATTTCTCAAACTAAGTAGCCCATGGTCCCGCATTGCACATGCTTCATGATTAACTCTAATGTCACATAGAAATTTAACCACTCTGAAAAATGCTCCCCGTTTAAAGTGTCATAATTAAGGTATGTTTGCACTTGGTGTTAAAGGTGTTGTTATTGAGGGTCTTAGGAACTAATCTGGACCTGCTTTTGGATCAAATTCACATTCCAAACAACACCTCTAACACCAAGTGCAAACATACCTTTAGGGTGTGGTTATGTAACACATTGAAAGAATTTCCATGTCCAAATCAATTCATGTTCCAAAATCTTTGAACCCTTGTAACTTACCTGTTGCATAAGGTATATCTTATCTACGGTAGTCTCCTCTTTGCTATGCAACCAAGAATAACGGTATGGAAAAAATCGGAACATTCTAACAACAGAAACCCAGCTCAGAGTGTCCCCATTTAGGCGTAGTTATCTCACATGTTGAAAGAATTTTCATGTCCAATTCAATACACACTTCAAAATCTTTGAACCCTAATAATTGTTGCATACAGTATCCAAATAACGTATGTTTTGATTGAGTAAAATCACACTGAATTAACAACAAGAATAATGAAAAATCTGAACATTTTGACGGTAGAAACGCAGCTCTTAGTTAGCTATGCCGAAACAATTGCTTATGTCCAAATGAATACACGTTAAAACTCTTTGAAGCATTACAACTTTTGCATACAGAATTCATATGATGCATTATTCGGTGCGTTCAAATCCCGCTGGATTTGCAAACAAGAATCCTTCATAATCTGAACATTGTAACTAAAAAAATTCAGCTCTAAAAGAGTTGCAATCAAGTGTGCTCAAAATCTAACGTGTTGAGAGAAATGATCATGCTCAAACCAAACCAAGTCCAAAAATCTCACCAAGTTGCAGAATCTCCCCGTCGGACTTCGCCACTTCCACCCCCACCACCGCCGTCGCCAGGCACCCATTCCCATCCCCCGACCCATGCGCCGCCGTGCTCACAGCCCCTGCAACCGAAAGCTCCGTGAGCGAGGCCAAGTTCCTTAATGCGAATCCCTGCGAATGCAAATACTCACACAGCTGCTCATACTTGATTCCAGCTGCAACAGTCACAGTCTTGGCAGTTGCATCGAGCTCCAGCACTTGGTGCAAGCGGCGGAGGGAGAGGCGAGCGTGGAGGCTGTCGGCGATGAAGTTGAAGCTGTGGCCCGTGCCGGCGGTTGCGAGTTGCTGGTGAGGATTGGAGGATTGGAGCAGGGATTGGAGTTCGGAGATGGAAGAGATTTCGTGCAGGACGGGAGTGCTGTACACGATGTTGGCCGCCCAGTTGGTGCGGGACGTGGGAGGAAGCTCCAGGGATGCTGGGACTAGCTCCACGTTGTCCATGGCGGAGGAATCGGTTACACTGGAGGGTACTAGAGTTGTTTACAGAAATTTTTTTGAGGGTGTTTGGTCTATTGACACTTGTTTTCAGTTATGGCAGGTCTTGGAAGATTCTTGCAGGGCTATTAGTGCATGGATTTTCTATCGAGAGCATACTATAGTTGCGAAGCGGTTTCAGTGACAGGATGGAATTGTTTGCTGGGTTTACAGCACAAAATTCTCTAGGGGTTTGGTCAATTGCCGCTTGTTTTCAGCTATGGCAGGTCTTGGAAGATGCTTCCAGGGACATTAATGCAAAGAGTTTCTATCGAGAGCATACTATAGTTGTGAAGTGGTTCAGTTACGGAGCCTAGAAGGTGGAGTCGTTTGCTGTGGTTTTAGGGTTAATGAGACAGAATTTGTAACCACAACAAACGAACATTTGCCTGTCTTCCTTTTCAATAAATCTAGTGACAGGCCCTAGAAGGTGAAGTTCATTGCCACAAGTCCAACGACCTCGTTATCATAACCCTTCAGTGTGATTCACCTGCATCACCAACAAAATCTTGCTCACACCCAAAATTGCAATGCACGAAATAAGACAACCCCTAAACAATTGGAGGTGATAGATAGAAGTGGCATACAGAATAAGGCGATTTCAGAATCACGCTCCAAAACAACTTGGGAGTACGAAGAACTGCGTTGAGCTGAATTAGGTGACAAACCAAAACATCACAGAACAGGAATCCCAAGGTCTGGAACTCCAACACCAGCGCCGTACTATGCCAATGAATCTCAAATTCTAAGCACAGCCAGCCATCCCCGCTTGCTTGATTGCTTGCTGGTGAACTCTCTTGAAACGCAATCCAAACCAACTGCAAATACTCGGAAGTCAAATTCAGAAGAGAATTGGAGAAGCAGGTAATTGAGCAAACGTACCCAATTTCGGATTGTAAGACTCCGGGATGCTGCCTCCTCTTTGATGAAATCACATACACATGCTCGCTCTTTCATGATTGAAACGACCATTCAAGCCATGAATTCAAGCTCTCGTGGAAGAAATTGGAACATCAGCATTTGGAAACTGACGAGCTCATCGTTCAGGAATTTTGTGGCTGGCGCTCCTGCGACCTCGATGGTTCCTATGCGAGTGAAAGAGTTCTGGCACCACTCTGGCGACACAGACACCTGCGGTCCAGAAGTCCAGATACGACGATACACTCTGAAGCAGCCTTTTTTATTTTTCCATGGCTGATGCGTAAGGAAAGGTATGCGCACCTGTAATCGTCTCTAATTACAACTGAGCATAGTTAATATTATTAGACACAAGTTATTGGATTTTATTGGCACTTGATAGAGAATTTCAACATTCTTCAACATGCACTAGTGTGCCATGTGCAGTTGCCACAGTCAAAACAAAAGTAAAAGTAATTTTCTATTTTTTAAACTCATAATGGCTTCCAATTCAATAATGGCTTCCAATTCAATAATGGCTTCCAATTCAATAATGGCTTCAATGCACCATATTGGCACCACATTAGCAAGCCTTGAAGTTTGTGATGTTTGCATAGAATTTTGTGTTTTGGTTGTGTACATCTTGTATAATCAATATCTAAATTTTTTTTATGTTTTTTTAATTCAAAGATGGGTGTCCTGATTTGGGCAATGTTGATAATGGATGTACGTACCTTAACCTCTAAAGGACCAAAGAGCCCACTTTGAGCTTTTTGAGAATTTTGGTAGGTTCTATTGACTTTATAATTTCAAATTTTGCATGAATGTTTTAGAATGGATGCTATTGGTACTCATCATTATCTACTTGTGAAGCTTTATTTTATGTCATTACAATTAATATTGCAAAAGTTAGAAGAGTTTTTTCAATTTCATTCTCAAATCAGACAACAAAAAATATATATACTAAAATAAAATCAATTATTTATGGAGGATTTTATAAATTGGTAACTACTCAAAAATATTTGAACCATTTAATTCCGAATAATTAAATAAGAGTTATGAAGAGTTTTATTTTGCAAGCAATGAAGGTATAAAAAAGCATGTGAAGTTGTCTTTTGCTCTCAATTTTGAAAATTTACAAATAAAAATACAAATGAAAGATATTAATTTTTTACTACAATATTTTCACCATTCGGACTAACAATTCTCAAATTCTTCCAAAAGTTATTAGCATATAAGTTTTATCCTACATTAACCCCTAAAGGATGGAGCCCATGATCATGTAGTCAAATTTGCGTACGTTGAATAGACACTTGGTCCTTTAGGGATTAAGTAATACCTTCCATTTTACAATTTTTTCAAAAATGAATATAAATCTATTAATTTTCTTTTATATATATTCTCATCATATTTTTCAACATATTCACTAAATTGCATAAGTTATAGGACCTAAGTGGGGGGTTTTCTAAAAATGTTGAAAGACAAAACTTCACCATTTGGAAGTGCTAGAAAAGCCTAGATTTTGAAATTTAGGCAAATTGAACTTGCAATCGGTGGGTATATTCATTCTAAAAATTTGGAACAATGTATTTGAACAAGTTAACCAAAGGATCCTATGATTGAATTTGTTAAAAAATAAATAATGATGTAGATTTTGAAGCAATTTTGGGCCTTTAAACATGTTGGTCCTTTGGAGGTTAACATTTATTACATTTTTTTGGCTTAATTCTTGGTACAAATATATTATTTAGCTTAAAATATCAAATTGGTCATAAAAAAATTGGAGGTCAATCCTCATAGTTAAACTTCAAATCCATATACGATCTCCAAAAATCAAAAATTGCATATTTCATTGCATATGCTATATAATAATGTATTGTTGTATAACAACATGTGTTGTGATATATTAGCATATCACTATTTTTACTAGTGTATATCATTGACTTTCTATAGCTTGAAATGGAGTGATTCTTGTACATTTGATATATTGCAAGCTTTTTAACATCCATCAAATTTGTATAAAATTTTAGATTAAATTGATTAAAATGGTTAATTATTTATTGATTACAAGTAGAAAGTATGTTTGAGGCATAATTAGCCAAATTAAGCTAGCAATATATCATTGCATTGGGTTCCAGTTTTAGACCCTTTTTTTGTTCTCTTGCAACCAAATGCAGTTTAATTGACACTCAATGTAGAAAAAAGAAATGAATATAGGGCTCAAAAAGTTTGAAATTAGGCTATAAAGCCACCATTTTATGAATTCAATGCTGATTCAATGAACATCACCATGTGGCTTCTACACATATCATAAGGTAGTCCATTCATTATCTACAATCAAATTGATTAAAAGCTTGTAGGAAATAAAAAGAGTTACAACAGCTAGCATCCAAAGGGCCAAGAATAGCCCTTTTGTAGGATCCATGATATCTGGAAAGTTATGCAATTTTGCTTTGACCTTCTAAATATTTATTTTTCTCAAAAGTGAACTTTTTCAAATTACATGTGGAAAATCTTCTATTGATTGTTTTTTTTCTATTTTATTTTTTTAATCCAATAAGTGTAACTATGCTGATATACTCAATGACCAAAGGACCAACAATGGTCTTTTTATCTTACCCCTATGAAATGCATCATTCAAACAAGTTTTTAGACTAGTTAAGTATTAAAGTAACTAGACCCAATTTTTATCCTTTAAGAAACTGTTCATTTTTTGCTATCAAGAGTCATAATTGATTAATTTGACTTGATTAGCCTTTTTGGAGAGAATTCCAAAGGAAAAAATTTATCTTATAATTGTTTTGTTTTTATTATCTATAAATATTTGAAGTGAAAGGATAGTAGGCACCTACTTTAAGCTTGTCAAAACTTGTTTTTAAATAAGTAAAATCCAAGCAATGAGAGTCCATCAATATCTCATTGAAAGAAAAGTGGACTTCACTTAATTGGATTATCAACAAGTTGAAAATGGGTTCAAAAGTAATATTCTTGATTGGGGAGGAGTTAGGAATGGACATGTTTACCTTATTAATATTATGAAAGAATATGATGTGGTCCATTGAAATTGAAGTTTTGGATGAAGTTGTACTTTGAAGAGCATAAGGAGATACTTGCAGCGAGGATGCTTTCATACATGCATTGAATTAAATTATGGAATGTCTACATTGATTCTGCACAAGCTAAGTTGCAATAAAAGTTGACCAAAATCAATCATTTGTTATTCATCCAATGTTTAAAAAGAATTGTTGGTTAGTTTATTGTTAGCTGGTGCCTTTGGAAAAATAACCACTTGGAATTTGAAAATGGAGGATCCGAAATCGGAAAAATATTGGTAGGATTGGCAACTAACTGGTGTGCAAAAATAAAAGGTGAATATATAGCTGTTGCTTTCATGAAATTGTCAGATTTTAGTCGCTTGCCATTTTGAATCCAAAGCTAATATCTGGGTTGTTGGATTGTTGGGTTGTTGGAAGCAAATATGTTCTTGGCCAAAGAGGGTTTGCTTAAGGTTTAGACGTTGAAGGGCTTGGAGTGCTTTGACATGGTAAAGGTGGATATTGCTTAAAGATTGGTTGTGGTAGCCTCCCCCTTCCTACTCCAACATCCATGTCTACTTAATGTAATGAAATTTGGAATTTAGTTTTAAAACCAACATGTATGTCTTAGAAAGAGGAGGATTGCATCCTTTGCAAACTTGAAGTTGAATGAAAATAGCTAGTGAATATTTGATACTAGAGGAAATGAACCGGAAGATCATTTTAAAAAAAAAATGCAATTGGTGCTCTTGGAAAAAAATCTTGTCTCCATCTACAAAGAAGAGGCAAATTACAAGGGTAGCTCAAAAATCTCCCCAAATGTTGTTTTCATATTACCAACTTTGTTTGACGACAACAAATTCATTTTTGGAATGAAAATGACAATGCCACCTTCACTAAAAATGATTTTTGAAACCCATCATTTTTTTCATATCATCTTTTAGGGCTATGGAGAGAAGGTATAATTAAAGTTAGTGCACTTAAATTCATCTAAATAAGCATTTGATTTGAGCAAGGCTCATATTAACCCCTAAAGGACTATTTATACCCTTGCAAGACAATTTGGGTCCGGGCAGATTCTTACGACCTCAATTTTTAGTGAAATTTTTTAAGACGTGTGGTAATGCGAGAGCTTTGTGGATATATAATTTTTATTTCAATCAGTGCCTAGGAAAAAAAGTTATGGCACAATAAGCCCAAAATGGAGATTAGTGGGTAGAATGAAAAAATCACAAAATGTCAAAATAAATTAAAATTTATTTATTTATCCTTAAACTGTGTATTTTTTTTCTACATTTGAAGATTTGATTCATTCTATTTGGACTAGTAATGAGAAAGTTGTGGACAATCTTAGTTTTTTGGGCAATCTAAGCATCTTTTTGAAAAAATAACTTACAGACTTCATTTTTTAATGCAATTCTTACAATTTTCCAAAACAAATTGTTTGATAGGGTTCTATATTCTTGCTAGGACAATCTCACCGTTTGGAATTATTGTATTTCAATTTCATCTTAGAGCTATTAATGATTTAGTTTTTTCTTCAATCTTGAACCTATTTCTACTTAACAAATTTTTAATGAATAAAAATTAAGTGTTTTTTTCTTGAATTTTTTTTTCTAGATTCTCAACTCAAGTATTCAACATTAAATTTATAAAATAAAAAAATGGTAGTAGCAAAAATTTAAGATATGAAGATTCAAAGTGAAAAAATCTAGTCAAGCAAGGTGCAAGAAAAATTGTTTTCTTCACTTTGGATGCAAATATCTTGGAATCTATGTGGTCAAAGTTTCTGAAATTTCTTGCATACATTCTTCTACTAGCCTATTGTAAGATCGTACTGTTAGATATGCAAAAAACAACAATTTTAAGAGTTTATTGCTCTTTGCAATAGAAGTGAGAGTTTTGAGTGTGTTTTGATGGAGAAAAGGCCTCCGTTCTTTAGAGATTAAATTGCCTTTTAATTTTGTTGAATCTTGTTGGCAATTGAAGGAAGTTCTAGATTTTCTTGGCATGTATTTTGAAGATTAAATATGAGTTATCATAGTGTTGAATTAAAGTATACTCAATTATATCAACCCTCAAGGATTGTGTTTAGAAGCTCTGCATTTGGGCCAAGAAAATATATGGCAATTTCATATAAGAGGGTCAAAATAATGTGTACTTATTTTGCCTTGGAATACTAGCAATTTGCATACTGTAGCAAACCTCACTCGATTGAGAGATTCAAGAAATTTGGTATTTTGTAATTGAAAAATTATAGAAATTATTTATTCAAATTTTAACATAAGGTCTTTGTGCTAAAGTACCAAAAATATGACCCTAAATTTTAATAGACTCTCATTTTTTTTATTTGTGTACATCTTGAAAAATCAAGGATTCAAAGTCACTTTTAGATCTAATGTAGGTGTTGCTTTTTGGTCAATGATGATGCTACACGCTTGTACCTTAGTAAAAAAGAAGTTTTGGAACACTAAGCTACACCCAAATGTGCCACTGACCTTAAACCGCCATCTATATTGTGTGTACATCTTCAAAATCAGTTTTGTACCTATGTGGAAGAAACGTTTTTAGAACCAAAATTTGTTCCTTGATAACTTTTGCATACAATATCCAAATGCCATGTTCTCTGGTGCATTGAAACCTCCTTTCACTTGCCTCAAGAACATATAAAAATTTGACCAGTTTAATAGTAATAATAACTAGGCTCAGTAGCAAAAAGTGGCGGTTTTGGGTGTACCTACCTTAGTGAATTGAAGTACTTGCGTACAAGTATTGACTTCCATATTTTTTATTGAGATGCCAACCGTCAAAAATAAAAATAAAAAGTAAATCTCTGATTCAAAATGAATTCAATGTGGAGACACTAAGCAGAAGACAAAGCTCGAATAGGAATTGAAAACGGAGAAGCTACATATTAGGGTATCTAGATTGGGCTTGGTTGTGGCGACGTTCCCTGAATGTTCTCTGATCGTTCCATGTGCCCATGCATTCATTGGCTGGATGCGGGGCAAACACGTGCTCCTCTATCTCCTGTGATGATGCATTTCTCCCTCCTGTTTACAATTAGCCTATGACAGGCAGAAGGACTGATTTGGTATGTTGCCATTAGCAAAATAAAATCAGATTTTTTTCTAGCAGAGACAACTTTGAGAAATGAAAGAAGCAGTTAAAATTTTAGTTTTTGGACAAAGTAGGAATTTGTTATGAATTTTTTAAGTATTTTTCCAAAACAGTATGTAGACTATCTGAAATCAATAAAATATGTCTTCATGATGGTCATCTTACCACCTAATGCAGTCCTCAGATTTCCTAACACAACCACAAGAATTTTT
Organism: Antitrichia curtipendula; assembly: GCA_951230915.1. Taxonomy (NCBI): domain Eukaryota; kingdom Viridiplantae; phylum Streptophyta; class Bryopsida; order Hypnales; family Leucodontaceae; genus Antitrichia; species Antitrichia curtipendula. The sequence goes on along the minus strand of OX579633.1, from coordinate 20,649,381 downwards.
AATGTGGCCATCACACAAAGGAATAAAAAAACAACTCTTTATGATGAGTTTACACTCAAAATGTGTAAGTGTCCTATGACAGTCATTACTAATTCTATTACAATCACCTAATGCACTAATGTGGGCCACTAACCAACCTAATTAAATTGTAGAAGCAAAAATCTAAAATGGACTGTAATGGGGGGGTTATGTAGATGTCTGCATTAGACAGTTGGCCTGTCATAGGCTGGTTTACCTTAACGCACCCCTCTTCTCTAAAAAAATTGAGAGTCATTGATCTCGTAAACAAAAATTCCCTCCTCCAACATTGTTGATCTTGAAAAATAAATAATATAGATACGGTTATCGTAAGATATGGATACTCTGAAATATATATACATATATGTATACAGAAGAAGCACTTTCACATTATTACTATCACACTATCCACTCAAAAGACATACTACACATATCCAAAGGAGCAAAGCTAAAAGAAGCACTTTCACATTATTTTCTTTAATTATCTCTGGGTTAGGATTCGCATCAACACTCAAGGTAATTCAAATAGCGCAAGATGCACTAATGGGTTTGTTTTGCATTTTTAACTTGAACAAAGTTTACTTCAAAAAATTTCAAAAATTTTAATCAAAAAAATACCAAAATAATACTTGATATTGGAATGGGGATTGCATCTATATTAGAATGACACTTGTTTGATAAATTTTATGACTTCTAGGTAGAATTTTTGGCTCAAAATTTTTATTTATTTTCCTTCACTATTTGATTGCTAAGAAATTATGATAAGATATGGAGATTCAACTTGGTACTGAGAATTGTCAATTGTAATCTATTAACAAAGTATCCAATAATAACAATGATTTAGCAAAGTATCCAATAATATTGCTACAAATCTTGAAACTATATCACTCTTTTTGAGTGAAAGTACACACTTTTGGATGACATTACTACAAAATTAGTGATCAGAACAATTGAAATCTATTGATCGCATATGTTGTTTTAGATGCATTATTTAAGACAAAATTCAACTAAAATTTGTTGATTTTTTCTATTGTTTTGGCCAAATCCAAGAGAAAAAATAGTTTTTAAATTTTTTTAATATTTTTAAACTTTGTTGCTTGCCATGCGGGAAGGTGTTGCCCATGAGCTTCAAACCTTGGACCTTATGGTTGAGGTCTAAGGGTGTTATCATTGCACCATAGAAAGCTTTACTTGTGAAAGTATGGTTTAGAATTTCATTTAACTAGTTTTTCCAATTGTTTTCTTTTACTTTGTAAAATCAGAAGACTTTGGAGGTCATTTTGTCATAATAAAACAACTTTTTCCAAAAACTTTGAAATAAGAAAACTTGTAAAATCAAGCTAACTTTGATTTCCAAAAATCCCTTTGAGAATTTGAAACTTGAATCAAAAGTTATGGACAAAATTCAGAGAGGATGTTTGAAAATATTTATAAAAAAAATCCTACTCAACCTCTCCCTAAACTTTGCCCATAACTTTTGATTGGAGGCTCAAAATCTCAACCAGATTTATGGAAATCAAAGTTAGCTTGGTTTAAAGCTTTCTTTAATTCATAGTTTCTTGAAAATAGTTTTTCTTAATGCCAAAATGGCCGCCAAATTCTATTGAGTTTAAAAAACACTGAATTGTGAATGATTGAGTTTAAAAAAAAAATTCAATTATACAATATCCTGCAAGGAAACTTGCATTCCTATTATAAAGTCTAATAAAAAAATTGCATTACAAAATTTTCAAAATTATAATTAGGTTTGGAAACCAATTGAACCATCATGCTTAGATGTATAAAAATAGTCATAATATAAAGGTCAATTATTAAAAAATAATTAAAATTTTAAAATATCTATTTAATAAATTTGGGAAGCGACACCTTGACATTGAATTCTTTCTAGTGTATTTTTTCTTAGGTAATGTGAATTTTTCCGCAAAGTGAAATGAGCACTTTGATGTTTTCTAAATATTTCTCCAATGAAATTTGAAAAAATCATAAAAAAATATTTTTCAATCAATTATTACGTAACTCGGTGATTTGTTCACAAATATTTTTTAATCAAAAATGGTAATTCTATTATTGAAATTGAAATTTGGTGTGTTCATGAAAATTGAGTTAAATAATAAATTTAATAGGATAGTTTTTATAGAATTTTTTTTAAATGGAATTTTTTTTAAAGTCTGAAGGGCTTCAAAGTGAGGGTGCAAGACTTCTTGGGGAGTATTATTGTAGATAGAGTGTTTGGACATAATTGTTTATCTTTATGTGGGTATTTTTGAAGTTTTTGTGTGTAATTTGTATTTCGTTGGTGTGTTTGTGTTTCAATTTGGTGATTTTGAGTGTTATTTTACCAAGTTGGAATGTAGTTATGGGACTTATTTTGAGGATGTCAAGTCCAATTTGGATGGTTTTCCTTTGTGGTTAGTATTTCTAGTTGGGCGGTTTGTCAACTACCGTTTTGGATCCCTATTAGGTGGTCTCTCCCAAATTGGAATGCACCCAGTGTTGAAGAGTGTCCATTGCGAGTCCCAGCCGGGTGTGCTGCGTATTTGTTTGTTTTGTGTGTTATGTCTTTGCTTGTGTCAAGTGTCCAAGTGGGATATTTGAGTGAGCAAATTGGTGTGCCGAGTTATGTTGATGTGAGTAGAAGTGAAGTAATTCAGTCCAAGTTGGAGTGATATGGAGGATGGAAGAATATGAGAGCTTAATGAAGATGGAGATTATTTTAAGATTTTGATGAAAGTGGAATAAGAGGAAGTTGATAGGATTCAATTGTGGTGAAAAAGACTTATATGTGTTAACGGTGATTTATTCACCAACTAGAATAATATGAAAGAAATTCATATCAAGTTGGTGTCGTTGTATGTGATGGAAATTGTATGGTTGATTGAGCTCTAAGTCAATTTGTGAGTTTTGTATGAAGTCCAAATTGATTTGTATGAGAGTTTGGATTGTGTGTGAGAAAGAAGGAATTTAGAGTGTTATATATGCAATGTCGTTGTAGATTGAGTGATTATTGATTTTCCAAATTTGGTCATAGTCTTCTATTTTGGGATTGTATTACTTATTTTTAGGTATTAGTCCCATTAGCATTGATTTCCTACTTGACCGTCTCCCTTGGAACAAACTTATTATACTAATAGGGTAATTTCCGAATAGGTCATTATCCTTCTTCAACAATTGTACATAGAATTTCAATTGTAGTATTCTAAGGGCCACTTCACATTATGGCTAACCAAGTTGAGAGGTTGTGGGATTGAGTGGCCAAGCTTTGTTGAGAGTCCAAAGAAATGACCAATAAATAGGCAATAAAATATAGGAATTAGAGCCTTCATCCATAGTGTGAAGCCTTTAAAGGCCAAGTTTAAAGTCCAAACCCTTGGCAATGAACTCCCACGGCCTCTCAACTTGGATGGCCAAAGTGTGAAGCTTCCAAAGGCCAAGCCCAAAGTCCAAACTTTTGGCAGTAAACTCCCACCTACCAATCTAACAATTGAGATCTTGGCATAAGTTGACAGCTTCTCAGCTATAGTTTGGGTCTCCATTTTTAGTCGGCCCTTTCTCTATTGCCATGTAGGTAGTTGGAGGGTGATGGCCTTTGGACTTGTGCCTTCTAGTGTGAAGGGTCAAGAGGCCGAACTTTTGAATTCTTGAAATTTGATTGGTGGAAACCTATGGCCTCTTGACCTTTGGCCATAGTGTGAAGTGGCCCTAAACATTGCCCAAATGTAGAAAATTTATATCAAACTTTTGCAAGTCAAAATCATGTGTTTGTATGCCTTTTAGCTTTAGAGTTTACATTAAGTATCTTGTTGAAAGTATGTATAAAGAATTTCAAACCCATTGGATCTCGTCATCTACCTGAAATTGCTTGTTACTAAAAAAGACCTTTTGAAAATTTTAATTGCAACATCATTTAGTTTGAATTTTTTTATGCATTGAGCTAGTATTGAAACATATCTTTGATAAAAGTTTCCCAAGAATTTTATCCAATATATTACACTTGTAAGGACCTACCCGAAAGTGGAAAATGGCTTGAAATCATGCTTCAAGGCCTTAATTCCTGAAGGTCCATTGTTCCCTCAAGGAACAAAATGAATTTTAGGCAAGTTCCTATGACCTCAATTTTTAGTGAAACTTTTTGAAACTTTCTATTAAGATAGAAAAAATTATTAGCTTTGAGGAAATATAATTGTCAATTCAATCAATGTCCAAAAGCAAAAGTTATACCACAAAAGCCCAAATTTTCAACCAACGGGCAGAATAAGAATTCCACAAGAACTTGAAATTAATTTATTTTATTTTTCTTATAGATTTTTTTTTGTCTACATGTGAAGCTTTTATTTGTTTCATTTGGATTAGTGATGTGAAAGTTATAAACAATCTGAGCATCTTCTTTAAAAAAAACCTCATAGGACTCATTTTTGAATGCAATTTCACAATTTTTCAAAAAAAAATTAAATTTTCTTTCTAGAACAATCTCACCATTGAAATTATTGTATTTTATTTCCATCTTAGAGCTATTAATCATTTAGTTTTTCTCTCAATCTTGGACCTACTTCTATTTAACAATATCTTAAAGAATGAAAATTAAGTTTTTTTTTTTTTAAATTTTTATCCTAGAATTTCCTAGACTTTCAATTCAATTCTTCAACAAAAAATTTAGAAATTCAAAGTCTGTAATACAAATGTTTTTGATAAATGGCGTTCAAAGTCATCTTAAATTGTAGGCCAGTGATCAAATTTTATTTTTTTTGCAAACTTTGAATGCTAATATCTCTCAATCTATGTAGTCAAACCTCATGAAATGTTTATCACATAATCTCGAACAAGTAAACTATAAGATTGTACAATTAGATTCTAAGAAAAATATTTTTTTGTTTTTATATTGTAGCAGAATTAATAGTCTTGAGTGGTTTTTGACAAAATAATGGCTTAAGGCCTGTAGGGGTTAAAGAAAAATTAATTATTCGGCATCAATGTACCGACCTTGCCCTACTACTACAATATGAGAACATTCCAAAACCTCCCAAAATCATATAAATGGATTAAGTAGAGTTCAAAAAGATCCAAAAAGACTATATTCCCTAAAATTATGTTGATTCGATCATTGTACTACTCAAATCAACAAAAAGCAGGCGCCACTTTGGTTGATGTTCTTATAAAGTTCAAAAATCAGTAAAAATTGTCACTTGAGTACTCCAAACAACAAAAATTAGTTGATTTTCTGTTGATTTGGTCATGGTTTTCTAGTAGTGTGAATAAATTACTTATCATCTATAATACTTTTGGATGTTACATCCATATCCATGAATGCTTTTAGTTGTATCATTGTTGGCAAAATTATTTTATATATTGTCCTAAATTCATTGAAATAAAAAATCTTAGCAATCCATCCATCCATAAAATCACAATAAAGCTTGGAGGGATGCTTTATAGACTCTCTGCTTTTTCATATAAGGTAGGAATTCAATAAAGTGCTTGGGCTTTATAAGCAACCTCTAATAGAAAGGTACATTTGCTTTTTCATTGCACCAACAATATACAAATAGTGTGCATTTCAAGAAGTAAAGGTTCTTAGTGATTATTGCATTTCAACTTCAAAAATTTATAACTAATTCCATGAAGCTCTCCAAAATATGAAACAACTTGGGTTAGATGCCAATTCCATTTTTCTTTCAAGAAAATTTACTAAAAAATATTTCAAGAAGTTTAACTCCTAAAAGACTAAGCGTTCAAATTTTGAATAATGAATGAATGCAAATATATGCCAAACATTAAAAATGCATTTTTTCATCCATCAAATTTTTGAAGATTCTTGTGTTAGTTCTTTGACATTTGTACAATATAGATAATTAAAATTTTGTTTTGCAAATATTATATTATTCAATAGGTACCAATAGGTCCGGGCTCAAAAAATAACCTTTTCAATTTAACATATGCTGCTTCAAAAACAAATTGAATATAAAATAAAAATGAAAATTTTCAAAAATCATTATTATTAGAACTTATCATTTTGAACTTAATGAAAAAAATTCTTGTAAAAATAAAAAATATTTAAATCTATAATTAATTTTAGAAGGAATTTTTAACTCTTAACATCAAATATTATAGAAAAATATTGGTTTGTGTACTATTTGATTGAAGTGTATAGATATGATCTATAAATCCTATTCCCTGTATTAAAAAATATTGGACCCATTTCATAGATTTTTGTATTTGAAATTACTATATCTAAATTTTTTTAATTCTTTTGGAAAGGTGGCTAGCTCTTTATTAGTAGTAGAAAATTTATATACAAAATGCCCATACTACAATTCAACCTTGTCCTAAAACCCAATAAGAAAAATCATGAAAATGAGGCTAAGCACTCTAGATAGGAAGTTGGTAGCGATAGCGCTTTAATGGCCCGGCTGCTCTTTTAGATGCATTAGGTACTATTGGATTAGCTCATGATCGACATCCAATGTGTTCAATAGCAAACCTACTCATTCCAAACAATTTTTAACGATGTGCTAGGGTTCATAGCTGTTGTTGCCAACAACTTGCAAGCACTAGATCATACATGTTTGTAGGGACATGAAGACTTTGTTGATAAGCTCACAAGACATGATATTGAATGCATGTTGTGCAACTTCAATGATCTTGTCAGTTGCCACATGAGCCTCTTGATGTTGCACTGCCTGCATCACGTGAAAGAAATCCAAATCTAGCACATTCATATCGACATTGTCCGGCGGTGGTCTGGTCATACGAATGTCAAAGATGTCTCGTTGGGTTGCTTCCACAAATTGAGGATCATAGTTATCAATGTGTGGTCTTGCATTATCTTATTGGAGGAAAATTGGTTTGGCATAGCACTCAACAAAATTGTCTAGCCAACGAGATTGAATTGTAGGCAACATTTTGTCAATGAACATTCAAATATACTTTCCTGTCAACAACCACCATCTTAGTGACCAATGCACCTCAAGGGCTATACTTACTATTTCTCTGTGCTTATTCTTTTGTGACAAAAGGCCACAAGCCTAGTTTGCCATCAAATCAATAATTTTGATAGCAATCCCAATGAGAACAAGCAATTGCACAAAGGAACATGACTTTAGTGACACGCTTCTTGCTTTGCGTCAACCAATCAAGCTATGGCTCATCTAGAGCAAAGTAAAATGTACACAATTCCTCAGTCATATTGAACTGCTTTTCATCAATGTCAACAACATTATACATTTCCTTGAACTTGAAAGTGGTAGGTTCATATAGATCAATGTTGGAGAGGGGAAAGTGAATCCTTTGTGAGTTTGTTCTCGATAGTCAATTGCGGCTTGATTGTGTGCCGAAGTGTCTCCTGATTTCATTATGCTTGAATACATAAAATGTAGCCTACATTGACACACCCAATATAGAAACCAATGATTGTATCGCTTTCTAGTGCCGAAGTGGCACTTCAATGATCCAAATTTTGGTGATATTGATGTCTTTCTGCTTCTGGCCAACATGACCAATCCTTCAACTTGAAACATCAACTGGTGAGTTAGAGGATGCTTTGAGAGCTTGTTGCTAGATTTTCCTAATAGTTTGATGGTTGATTTTCAATGTATTTGTTGCTTTCTTCATGGCATCCCGCTTTAGTTTGCCATTGTCAATGTACTTCAACAAATGCTCATAAATCAATTGTTATTGGTCATTTAACAGTTCTTGAGTAGGATGACTTGCACTACAATCATTGTCTTCATCAAAAGTCATGACACTCATTGCAGTGGCAATCCAAGATTTGGCTTTGCAGATGCAGTTTTGAACAACCATATCTCTGCAACCAATAGACCTCCTAAACTAACAATTGTACCAATCAAAGCAATGGAAAATCCTCTACATAATTAAATTAAAAATCAACTAATTTTTTTGAAAATTGTACTTAGGTCTTAAGAAGAATATGAAATGGGTCCAATATTTTTTAATGGAAGGAGTATTTTATAACTATTGTTTGAGAATCATCATTAAATTATTTTTCTAAATTATATTTTATAATACATCATCACAATTTGAAAATTTGGACTCCCTCCCTAGTCATTTAGGGATTAACGTCCCCAAATTAATTATTATCTCTTAACCCTTGAAGGATGTTGAAGCTGAAAAGTGGTCAATAGATGACTTCATTGTTCATTGTAGAAACAAAGAATGCACACATCAATTCAATAATCAAAGCAATTTGGGTGGTAACCTTGGTCATGGGGGCCGTTGTGGAAAGAAATAATGCACCTATTAGTTCAATAACTGGAGCAATTTCGGTGATGAAGGTAGCCTACCCATCATTAGATGAGATTTCAGGATCCTGAAGGGCTGCAAGTTTTTAGACTGCTGGAAACTTTGGTAACTGTGCCAAATCAACCGAATTCAGCAGTCTGATGCGGCAAAACTATTGCTATAATAGAAAATAATAATAATTTGTTTTTTAATTGATTATTTTTTAATTTAAAATAAACAAATAAATATTTTAAATATTTTAAAATTTTAAAATTTTGGACAACAATGTATGGTTCCTAGCATTAGGAGTAGGCCTAAAATGGCCCTCTAGAAGAACTGAAAAACATTGAATGATTTTGTCCATGTTCCAAGAATTGCTCCTAGATTATATCATAAATTATTACTACAGGAATGAAAAAATGTCTAGTGATGAATTAGTGCCAATTCGGGATTACTGTTGTATAGTTTTATGAGTGGTTGGGGACCAAGTTTAATTCGGAAGTAGATTAAATTTTAATAAAAATAACGAAGAGTTGTGAGTGGTGGGATAATTCGAGTCATCCTAGGCAATTGCATGCATCATGTTGTTCAAGTTTAAGATTTACATGCCTTCAATTTTAAACTCCAATTGCACCACTGATGGACAACCATTGTTGACATTTAACCCCTAAATGCCCGAGGTCTTTTTTGAGCTTCTTGGAATTTATTCTAAATTGAACCAAAAGACAACATTTTGTATCAATTTTTTTTGAATTGTAGCTGTACAAATTTAAACTAGACATGTTAGAGATCACATATAAAAAACAACAAAGTAATTTCACTTATGGATTGAAAGATTATAATGTTTGATCATGAGGGTCTTAAAACTACAAAAGTAATTTAGTGAACAACTTGTCAAATCACTTTTGTAGTTCACATGTCAAATCTAAAAAGTTGGTCACTAAAAAAATATGAGGATAAAGAGCCTACTGTACATAATCCCAATCAATTTAAGACTTCTCAGAATCTACTCTACAATTTTTTTAAATGAATTCCGAATGTAATTTTCCTCCAAGATCAAGTGCATTTGAGGCTCATTTCCACGAGCCCTCAATACTACAGAAAGTCAAGATTGCAATGGACACCCTTGCACAAAAACTTGAATAGAAAAATCATAATCAATACTTTTCAAAATTGGATTTTTGATGCTAAAACTAGTCTTCAAAAATAATTTTTCAAAAATATAAACCACTAAAAATAGCAACTTGGTTAGGCTTTAATTAACTTCAAAGCATTGTCGACACCAAAATTTGGTGTCTTGGGCATTTTAGGGGTTAATGGCAATACATATGGACTTCAATAGCACTTTCATGTTGCGAGCTTTAGAATATCATATCTAATTCAATTTAAGTCTAAAAACTTTGAATCAAATTGTGATGAACATGTCTCCTTCCCTTGTTTCCTTGAAAATTTGTTAGAAAATGCTTTTATCCAAATAGAAAAGATCCTAAGTCAATATGCTCTTAAATAATCAATTTCTACACCTCCTACCTACCCAGGCTACATCCTTTAACCCCTAAAGGTAAGAGACTATGTTTTCACCAAAAACGCTCCAAAACTGCTATTTCTAATACAAGTACCAAATTTTAGAAAAAAACATTTTTGGAAAAATATAGCCATTAGATCCTGTGTTAAACTAGTTTGAAAAGTTGTGGAAAAAATTCCAGAAATTTTCACCATGTGGATTGCAAGATATTAGCATTTAAATTGACAAAAATCCTTTTTTTGTCCCTGCAAAAATCCGGGCAGCTGCATTTCACAAGGTCACATTTGTATGAAATTTTTTCCAAAATGGTGGTTACTCTTTGGATTCATTCTTCAAGGCAAGTTGGCTACATGCTTGAAAAATTTCAGATTGTTTGTAATTGTAAAACATATATGAAACAAATAGTAAGTAGAAAGAGGTAGAGAATGTTCAAAACACTAAATTGTTAAGAATTGAAATATGGAATTGAAAAATGTCAATTCCAACGGTTGTAATGTTGTAATAAACAATCTACACCCAATGTCTTTATTTATTTTTTTTAAATATTGAAAATAGAGTTAGATAAAGGACTTCAAAGTTTATTTTAGAGTAGAGATTTCATTACTACCCTCAAACTAAAACTCCTCATAACTTTCATCTCATTAATCAAGATGGAATGATTCAAAGCTTCCCACGTATATATAAATCTAAAGAACCAATTTCAAATTTTTATTTTAAAAAAAAGTGATTTTAAAGAAGTTTTTTCATTTGTCCGAGCTACCCGCCGACCAATGAAAATGACATATCATGCAATAACTTTTAACCACGTAGTCAAAAGTTATGAAAATTGTTGGGCCTTAAAGCTACTCCTTGGGCTCATCTTGTGTGAAATTTTCAAAGAAAAAAAGAAAAAAATTCTGGCCGTAGAGAGTTGCCTAAAATTGCTATGTTATAAAAAAAACGGTGTTTGGTCCTTTCAGGGTTAACAAGAGTTAACCCTTGAGCACCCAATTCGTGTTTACTGAAACCCAGACCCTTGTGACCTCATTCCAATCAAACTATCACCTAACAAGAGATCCACATGAACTAACCATATCAATTCGGTAGTGGGGACAAACTTGGAGCTCAAGGGAAAAGGACACATTCTTTGATCATATTGTTGAAAAGATTATAATAGTCAAACAAAAAAATCTTTAAATTTCGAGAGACAAGATCCTATTGTTGGGGGCGCTTAGGGGTTAAACCGGCGTTTTTTGGACCTCTTACCTTAGCAGGATTCCAGTCATGAGTGCTTTCAAACTCCGAGGTGGAAACCTGAAGTTGTTCCAAGGACCGTCATGGCTGCTGGAGTGGGTCACGAGGCAAAGCTTATCATAGATGACGGAGGAATATGCTGACTTTCCTGATCTCTTCAATCCATCCAGTAGCTAAGTTAGCTCACAAGCTTTTCAATGGAACCTTCCTGTTGATCATCTAAGCTTACATAGAAAGATTCAATCAATTTAATTATCCTTTTTGCTAGATTCCTGCATGTAGATTTGGGGTCAAGATGGTGAGGAGCATGGCTTGCCTAAAGGCCTCCTTATATGTATCGGTCATTGGAAAATTTTACAGGGAAAAATAGCCATTGCACTTTTATGTGGACTCGGTGGGTGGGTGGGGGGAGGGATACAATAGGAAAGTCACATATATTAGATTCTCTCAAGATTGACTACTCTCTACCAATGAGGTTGTCCACCGATATCAATGAAACTTCAACTCCTCCTTTCCCGCTTGTCCTCCCCTCCAACAAGACAATTGGTGAAGCCGATTTTGTCTTCTTGCTTGAATTAGTTGTAAACTTGCCCACCGGGCTCACATGTAAGCTGATCCTAGTACACTATTGTGAAGGTCAAATTTGGCATAGATGAAGTCACTTTTGTTTGAAAAAAAAATTCCACATGTCATCTTATGAATTGTGAAAGGTGACATTGAAGTTCAATTTCAACACCTGAGTGCCAAATCAGACCTTCACGCATGGTACTCTGATGCTTGAGTGAACCAATTTGAAAATTGACCTATGAAGACGGAGATGGGTTTGGATATTGTCAATCAACAACAAAACATGAGGTCACCTTGAGATGG
>OX579633.1:20532002-20637306 GCA_951230915.1 Antitrichia curtipendula | reverse complement strand
AGATAAATGAAGGTAGATTGATACTCAACAATAGTCTAAATTTAATGATTTTTGTGAATAAGAATTTGTCAATGTTTGATGTGTTCAGATTTAGACCAAGCAATGCAGCCTATGGGCATTGGAAGTTTTCCAACTATAGAGAAGTTAGATCTAAAGATGTAGGTTCCTCAACCAATTGATCCATAAGCCCAAAACTTCCCCAAATTTGTCAATATAAACACTCACTCATCTTAAGTTTTCCTTGATCCGTAACATTATCTTACGTGAATGTGAGATTCAGGATAAATTTATGTCATTTTTGTAAATAAGTGTCTCATGTCATTTTGTTAATGGTGTAAGTGACATGGACCTTTGAGAATCTAACATGGAAATCCAATTTTGGCACTTGACTTTCATGTAGTGCATTAGACCTTTATGTACAATATTGTCGTTGGTGCACTAGGTAGGTGAAGATCATGTCTCCCAAGTCCTTCAACAACTTAATCACTTGGATGGAATTCTCATTTTCACCACATACTTGGAAGCTACATTTAGCCCTTAAAGTCCCATTGTCCCCTCAGGGGACAAAATGGATTTGGAATAGGCTCCTATGGTCTCAATTTTTGTCGTGATTTTTTAAATGTTTTTTAAAGATAGAAAAATACATTAGGTTTGTGGAAATATAATTTTTATTTCAATTGGTATCTAGGAGCATTATTGTGTTTCAATTCCATCTTAAACCAATTATCAATTTAGTTTTTCCTTCTATTTTGTATCTACTTCTACTTTACAATTTTTTAAAGAATAGTGTGTGATTTACTTATGGAAATCAAGTATGTGTATTTTGAATTTTTTTTCTAGACTTTCAACTCAATTCTTCAATATAGAAATTTTTTAATTCAATATCAGTAGTGCAAAAATGTTAAGTTTAGAAGATTCAAAGCCTTAAAATCTAATCATGTAAGGTGCAAGAAAAAAAAGTTTTCTTCACTTCAAACACAAAAATCTTGCAATCCTTGGGGTCAAAGTTTTTGAAACTTCTTTTAAACATTATTATACTAGTCTAGTGCAAGATTTGAAGGTTAGATATGCAAAAGAAACAATTTCTAAATCTTTTTACACTTTGCAACAGGGTTTTTTTTTCTGGCAATTTGGTGCAAAATTGCACCAAATTTTTTGACCTGTCACCAAGCCTATAGGAAAATTTTAGTAAAATTTTGGATGAAATTGCCAAAAAACTTCAAGTTCAAGAAAAATCTCGGATGAAATCGCCACATTGTGAATGAAAATAGAATTATAGATACGAAGTATCACATTTTCTATCTAGTACGTAGATGAATGTTGAAACTTGGAGCACCACTGTAACATTTTAATATCGCCACTTTGCCACTTCATGGAAAATGAAAAGAAAACCCTGCTTTGCAATAGAAATGGCAGTATTGAGTGAAATTTGATGAAAAAAAGGTTAATTGTGAATATTTCCAAATGACTTTAACCCTTTCATAACAAATCGGTCACCGTGAAATTCATATGTTTGGATACCGTGTGAATTGTTGGCTTAAAATAATGAAAAAAACCCTCATTGGAAGACAAACCATTGTAGAAGATCTTCCCTTTCCACACAAAATTTGGAGGATGAAGAGTTGCATTTCTATCCTACATGAAGAGATTCTTTGTCATTCATCAACCAAAAAATGTCCCCCGTGTTGTTTATGGATTAAAATGCCTTGGTGCCATGTTCCGGCTACAATAATGTCATGTATTTTTTTGGCTATAAAACAAGTAAAGAACGCCAACATTTACTTGGCCTTAACATGTACTTACTACTGTTTTAGAAAATTATTGTAATCATTTGAGATGAATAAAATGACTATTACAAATTCATATTTTGTTTGTTTGGGGGGAGCATAGGGACACTTATGGACTTTAGGGCTAACCAATTCAAAAATCTATCACTAATACATTGTTTATTAGGAAGTACAATTCTACATCCTATTATTTTGTATACTATTTTTTCACATTTGAATTTTTTTTAGGTACTTTGTTAATTTTCTAAGGGGGCACATGAGAATCTATGAACACAATAAGATGACATACCTTAACTCCAATTTTAACCTCTAAAGGACCATTGTTCCTTTGGGGGACAAATGGGATTTTGGGCAGGTACCTACGGTCTCAATTTTTGTTATGATTTTTTGAAACTTTTTTTGAAGATAGAAAAACTGATTAGCTTCATGGGAATATAATTTTTTTCAATTGATGACCGGGAACAAAAGCTAAGCCCAAATAAGCTCAAAACAAGGGAGAGGAGGCAACGGATGAAAAATTCAAAATTTGAATTTTTTAAAATTATTATTATTTTTTTCATAGATTATATTTTTATCTACATGGAAAGTTTTAATTCAATTCATTTGAATAAGTGATGTGAGAGTTATGGACAATCTTGTTTTTTGGGCTGTCTAAGCATCTTTTTGAAAAAATAACTTGTAGGATTCATTTATACATGCAATTTTATAAATTTTCAGATAAAAAAGTTCCACATGGTTGAATTTTCTTTCTAGAACAATCTCATTGTTGAGATTAGTACGTTTTAATTCCATTTTAGAAATATTAACAATTTAGATTTTCCTTCTATCTCATACCTACTTTTACTTAATAAATTTTTAAAGAATAATTTTAAAAATATATATTTTTTGCTAGACTCTCAACTCAATTCTCCACAATAAAGATTTAAAGCTTAAGACTTAGTAGTGCAAAAAATTTAATTTAAGATGGTTCAAAGTTAAATTATCTAGTCCCGCAATGTGTTAAAAAACTTGTTTTTTCACTTTAAATGCATATATCTTGCAATTTTCGTCAAAAGTTTTGAATTTTTTTCCACACATTCTCATACAAGATCCTACGGTTAATATGCAAAAAAAAAAAAAAAAAAAAATTCAAATTTTTTTACTCTTTGATGTAGAAATAATATTTTTGAATGTTTTTTGGTAAAAAAAAGGCCTAGGTCCTTTAGGGGGATAAGGCAACTACACCTAATTGTGATCCCTACTTGATCACATCACAATGCATACCTCCTCTCTATTTCACAACCTAAATCTAAGATAGTCATATTTGTCTTCTTAGAGATTTGTATCTCATGAATGGGAGAAGAATGATTTTCATAGATTTAGGTTCCAGAATGAAGATGAGGTGTACATTATGATGTGATTGGGTGATGGCGCAAAGCGTAAGCCTGGCACGGGAAGACGGAAGCCAGCGGGCGCCCCCGTCTCCGTGGCAAGGAGCGCGTGTCCCCGCGCGACCTCCCTGTCTCCGCGCCTCGTCTTCGTGTAGTCGACCGGATTTCTGCTGTTGCTGGAGAGCTCCGTCGCTCGCGTGAGTTCCTTTGCCAGCCAGCCGCCCTCCAACTGCCTTCCTTCCACTTTGTTCTCTCCAGCCAGCAGCCTTCCCTTTGCCTGGCCTGTCCGTGCCTGCCGCCGTCGTGCCCTCCTGCTCCCTCTCACGGTTTCTCTCGGCGCTGGAACTTACTCAGTCGTCCTCCTCGCCGTTCTTGACCCGTTTTCTTGGCCTGTTTTCCTCGATCCCGGTGCTCGCGGACTGGTGCCGTGCGCGGCGTAGTGAGTAGTTAGATAGGGTTTATCTACGCTAGGACGGGACCAGCTTAGGGCGCATTAGTAGGTGGCGGGCTGTGTTGCGGTGGTTTCCGTGTTCGGTAGGGTAGGGTCAGACAGACACTGCGACGAGCGTGTGGTGTGATCTGTGGTGGCTGGCGGTGCGGGCTCAACTTAGGTCTTCCGGTGTTTGTTATTACTGGCCTCCGCACGGCGTTGTGATCCGTTTTCTTGGCCTTTTTGATTGCTGATGTGAAGCTCTTGCGCTCATTAGCTTAGTTGTGTGTGCGTTCTTGATCTTTCGTCATCGTATTTAGGAGGACCTCGCGCTTCGGTTTTCGTCTGTTTTTGGATTAGTGTTATTGAGTTTCTTCTGTTCTAGATTAGTGCTATTGGGCGTCGTTTGTTTTCTTGATTCTGGGGATTCGTGATTTGGAGCCTTGTTTGTTTTCTTGATTTTTGGATTCGTGTTCTTAAGCCTCGTTTTTGCTCTTTTTTGTTTTGTTTTTGTTTTAGAGATAGTGTTATTGAGCTGTGCACTGGCGTTTAAATCGTTGTTTGTGTAGTTTGTGAGCCCTGTCAGTGACTGAAACTGTTAGATTTCATTATTTTTGTTAGGGCAATAAGAAGTTTCACGTTTTGTGGGATTGGAATTGTGATCGTGCGCTTGAATTTTTATTTTCCGCATTTTCGGGTTAAAAAGACGGCGAGCCAGGTGTTGAGCAAAGACATTAAAATGTCGAAGAAGAAAATGCCGCGGGCTGTGATGACATTGAAGGACTTCCACGGTGGCTCTATTCCCTCAGATCTGCCTTTGCCTTCTGCCCCTGGAATGTAAGCCTGATGTCCATAAGCGGGAAATGAACTTGCTGTTGTCTGGCCAGCTCCCAAACGATGAGAGTTCGGTGATAGAATGTGTTGGTAATGAGGATGGCGGTCAATAAGGGACTGAATTTTTTGTCTTTGTTGAAGTGTGTGGTCTTATCCATTTTCGAGTAAGTATCTGTTTGAAGCCAATGGCTGATGAATGACCCTTGATATTTCGGCAGGACTGTTGATCGGAGTGCGTACGAGAGACAAGGATCGGGTGCTTGGAGCAGTCCTTCGCTTGGAAGAGGATACGGAGGCAATGACCGAGGAGTTGGACATTTCAGGCAGGGTTCTGGCAATGGAGTCCGCTCGTTTGAAGACAAGGCATCCTTTTTCCCAAATCCTGCAAACATCGGCCGGAACTATGAAGAGGATGAACGGAAGCCAGTGGATGGTCGACCTCGCAGCGGCCATGCAGACCGCTATGAAGACCATGGGTACGAGGATCAGCGCCCTCACTCTAGCTATGAGAAAACAGTCGATCGCTTCTCCGTGGAGGAGGAGGGAAATTACGGGCCTAATGCTCGCTCTTATGGTAGAGCTGCTGAGGCTGCGAACTACGGGCAGGGGGACGGACAAGGGGATGGACAGGGGGACGGACAGGTACATCTTCCACCTGTATTAGTCTGCTTCATGGAGAATTGGACTGATGTATTGTAAGTCTAATTGATCGGGTTCGATTTTCACAATCCCTTTGTAAATACATGGCGTGATTCGTACATGTATCACATTTGTAAATTTGTAGTACAATATCACTGTGCAGGGTTACAGGCAACAGTCGGCATCCGCATATGTGACTGAGCAAGTGCCTCCTGGCGGTCGCAATCAATCGTCTTACACTCAGGCTTCTCAGCAGAATTTGCTTCGTGCACAACCTGCATCTCCGCCCAGCAATTGGAGGCAGCAGTTGCAGCAGCCCGTTGCCGCAGCTGCTGCCATCCGACCTGCGGGTCCTAACGTCTGGCCAACACGCCAAGATAATATCAACACTCGCACGGCTGATCCCATGCAGAACGACAGCAGGAGTGCTGCTCCATGGAGAGCGCCGACCACCCCAAGAGCGGATATGGTTCCTGTAGAGAAGGCTCCACAAGGTAGGTGGCAGCCGGAATCTGACCGCCACGTGCCTAGTCATGTTGCTGAGGCGAATCCAGGGCGTGGTTCTGGTTTCTCTGATCTTAGCAGTAGACGACCAGCAGCAGAGCCAAGTGTAAGTGTTTTTGGCTCAGAGAGAGCACATGTAGATACGGGCCGTTTGGGTCAGGGCAGCTATCCTGAGAGTGGCAGAGTAGGCCATGGAGATGCAGGACGGGGTGCTTATTTGGAGAGTGGTAGTGGAACTTACACAGATTCTGGTAGGCGATCCTATGGGGACGGTTACGTAGATGCCGGAGCACGCGGTGCGTACCAAGATCCCAATCGAGGAGGATACGTTGATGATGGTGGCCGCCGGAGGATTAACGAAGAGAGGTCTCTTGGGTACGATGAACCTCTAAGAAGCGGCAATTCCGAACGCATCACCTTCTCGGATTCTGGAAGGACCGTGTATCCGGACAGTGGTCGGTATGGTGGAGAGTCTAATCGTGTCGTGGATTACCCTGAGAATGGTCGTCGAGAATTTCGCGAGCAATCGAGAACAGATTACGTCGACAATGCCAGGGAATGCGAGTCTGTGGATACTAACAGAGGTGGCTATACTGAAGCCAGTAGGGGGGCTTACACGGAAAGAGGCCGATCTGGTTTCGCAAGTGCCAGAGGGAATTACGGAGAGAACCTGCAGCCAAGCCCGCTCGTCGCAGTTGGAGGCCGTGGGACTTACAATATGGAAGGAGCCCGTGATTCTTATGGCCCAGCGAGTACTCGTGGAACTGGTTATTCTGCCGAAGGTCCTGGTTCATATCCTCGAGAGAGTGGGTATGGCGTGGATAGCTCTGTCACTGGACCTTATGGCGAAAACCAGGATAGAAGCAGAAGTCCTTTTGTTTCAAATGGCTCACGGTCTCCTCCTGCTGTTGATGGCAATCGAGGTGGGTACAGTTCCTCGGATTCTGGTCCTGCCGATCCCTCTCGGTCCGGAGCAGCAGTTGTAGAGAGGCCCCGCCTGAAACTTCTTCCACGCAGTAAACCACTGGACATTTCTACCTCGATGGGTACTGAAACGGCACTCCCTGAGGTAAGACAATGATACTCGTGTTAGCATTCTGTGTTGCATGTGTTGCGTATATTTCTTTTTAGAAGGTACCTTATTCGGTCTGAGAGTGTTGTTGTTGTGTTTACTCCTGAAGGAAAGTTCTCAGGATCATGTTCCTGAAATGGAGGAGAAGCGGCCTGCAGATGTGTTGACACTCGACATTACCAAGAACGAAGGCCATGATGAAGGTGATAGTACCTTGGGCAATTCTCCGAGCAAAGAAGATCTCAGCCGGCCAGCAGAACGTCCAAAGCTCAACTTGAAGCCTCGATCTCAGCCAGCTGAGTCCGGCGTTGATTTGGATAGTTCCGGGAATGTTAGGTCAGTAACTGCGCCATGTTATGTTTTCCCAAATTCTTTCTTTGTACTGATTCATTAAAAGTACAGCTGTTGACCTGGAAACGCTAGGGCGGTCGGTTAAAATGTCCTGCTCAATGACACTTCCCGCCAAATTCCGTTTAAAAAAACAATTCTAATCTTTGTTGAAAGAGCCTGTACCCTATAGTTTTGAACCAACCTTTTTGCTACGTTGGAGAAATGCAGGCACACGGTTTTTGGCGGCGCTCGTCCTCGTGAGCTGGTAAGTCTTATGTTCGTGTGCGTTTACTAAGTATTGAGTGATGGTATTTCTTTCTTAGAATGTGCTAGCTTAAGTGCATAGTGGTAGGATCTGCTAATATTGATCTTTAGAGTCGCTTGTGATTTCTTATGTTGTGTTAATGTGAGTTTGCTTCTGACTCACAGTGTCCTATGAACATTCTATGGTTCCAGGTTCTCAAGGAACGTGGTGTCGATGATCCAATAATTCTCGACGCACCTCCTGCACCAGTAGCGGCGATGTAAGTTCATACTTTTCTGTTTGCTGCAATCGTCACTTGAATTTGATAGCGTTGCCTTTCACTTGGTTATTGTTTGGTTCCTGGTTATTTATAGTCTTTTGTGCTGCTTCTTCATTTCACCTACAGCAGCTCCAGCAAGCCTGAGCGTCAGGAAGCTGGACGAACAGAAGTCTCCCAAAATAACTGGGGGGATGAGAAGCAGGAATTAGCACCCCGGCGCTATGAACCTCGTGGTGCCCGCTCCATGGAGAAGCAGAGTTCAACTTTTCCCGAGTCTCGACTAGATGGAAACCGTGATCCGAAGGATTATCGGCGTGCAGAGGACAGCAGAGACAGGTATGAGAACACTCGATCGTATGATCGCCAGGATAGCCGAAGCCGCGATGTTCAAGAAGTGGCGCGACGGGATATTGACAAACAGGACAGTTGGCGCCGACCCATATCGCCCCCGGCCCCGGCCCCGGCCCCTTCTGCGTTGCTTGATTCTTCCCATCGCCAGAATTCTGGCAGACTGGGCTACACCGCTCCTGCGTCGGCCGTCGAGCTGGCGCAGGCCTTCTCCAGATCCACAAGCTTAGGTGGTTCTCCCATCATTGGGGGTATGAATCGTTCCAACAGCGGCAACCTGCGTGGCCCAGTGAGTCCCGGCATTCGACCTGGGCAGAGTTCGTATGGCTCAGCTGGTTATCATGGAGCTGCATCCATGAACGGAGGGTATTCTGTGAAGGATGCCGCTCCCTTTTCCCGGCTTGCTGAAGCTCCTGCACTTCCAGCTGCTTACACTCCTAGCGGTGGCCAAGGAAACGATGGTTACAACGGTGGCAGCAGAGCTGGATATGGTGGGGCTGGTTCCATTGATAACAACTGGGGTCCTGCTTATGGGCGCTCTGACGACGATTTCCCAGGAAAAAGAGGCCTTCCTCTTCGGCGCCCATACGACTAGAACCATTCTAATCCAATTGTTTTATACTCTGACTTCCTCCTCACAATCAAATCATATAGACGACTGAGGAACTTACTTACAAGTGTAGGAATCATTCAGAAGAAGAGCGTGTGCATCTTGCGGGACCATAGACGTTGGTTAGGTTAGAGTGATATCACTGTTAGTAGCTTATTGTTGGAGCTTGATGATGGGTTTATAGGGCTTGTAAGTGGAAGCTATGATGACGTTTGCACTGTGCCCTTGTGCTCTTGAACATACATTACTCCCAAGTGTGAAATTTGGCCAAGTGCTGCCTGAATCCTTTGTTTTTGTTAGTCAACGAGAGGTCAATTTCAGACTACATGTCTGCTTATTGTAGTTAGTGAGTGGAACTTGCAGTGGGGGCTAGTGAAGAAGTACCGTAGTTCATTTTTACTCACCTTGTGAAGCTAGTTCGTGCTCTTCTGGTGTTAATGGCTTCAGTGACAAATGGTCAAGATTATGGAGCCTCCAGGGGCGGTCAAGAAGTGGCCCTGCCCTCTAGAGGCACAATTTGGTTGTCATGTGTAACTCAATATTCAGGAGATTTTGAGCATGTTTATGTTACTTTCACAGTTGTCCTGAGGTGTCAGTTTGTTCTTGTGTTTCTTTTCGTGGTCGCATTGCCCTTCCTAGCTATTAGTGGAGATTCAGCTTTGTTAGCCGAGTTCATTCATTCCGTGATGTCATCAGTGTGGTACTGTATTCTGTCACTGGTTGATTCTCGGGCCTCTCTTTTTGGTCTATCTGTTCTGCGACTGATTTCTGCATTCGAAAGCAGGGTGGAATTAGGAGCTGCTCCGAAACAATTTATCATCTTCGGGGATGGTCTGCAGATGAACTACCCAGAAATAAACGCACTTGCTACATTGAATTAATTGGCTCGTAGAATTTAAGATTTTCGCTTAGGTTTGCATTTTTGAAGTTATCATTTTGTTTTCAGTTGGAAGTTATCCTTAACCCTTACCCCATAAACGAAGCTGAGGGCGTTTTCTGGCCCATGATTGCCAAAGAAATAGCAAAAGCACTCATTGGAATTCGAACTATTGTAGAAGACCTCCCCTTTTTACAACAAAATTCCAAAGATGAAAAGTTGTACTTGTGAAGTTAAATAAAACCTAACCAAGTTGCTATTTGTTAGTAGTTTATGTTTTTGAAAATTTCTTTTTGAAGTCTAGTTTTAGCATCAAAATCCAATTTTCTATTCAAGTTTTTGTACAAGGGTGTCCATTGCAATCTTGACTCATAAGTGATTTTGTTGCGTTTTTTTTTCTTATGTGATTTCTAAAATGTCTAGTTTAAATTGTATGAATACAATTTTAAAAAAAACTGATTCAACTTATCAAATTGTTGATATTTTGTTCAATTTGAAGCAAATTCCTGGAAGCTCAAAAAAGGCCTCGGGCATGTAGAGGTTAAATTGTCATTCCGGTTTCACTTCTGAATAAATTCTCATTTTTTTGCTTCAAGTTTTGAACTGTCATTTTTTTTCATTTTCATTTCATGTCCATTTGAGTTTATTTAATTCATTTGCACTCGGGTTCTTTTGATTTCATTTCCATTGGAGATTATGCATTTCTTATTTAATTTGTTTCTTTCATTTAATATTGAGTTGGATTTCTTCGCTTCATTTTCAGTTTTGCTTGTGGATTTTTATATTGAGTTGGGTTATTCCATTTTTCTGATTTTTTAGTGCATTTGAGAATTTTCACTTCATTTTTACTTTGGAAATTTCAGTGCTCAATTCATTTTCAGTTGTCAAATTCTAATTCATTTTACATTTTCAGAATTTCAGTTCATTTACATTCATGAATTTAGTATTTGATATTAGGGGTATTGTAAAGTCGTAAAAGTTGTCTCTTCTTTGGTCCTTAGTTAGTATGCACAGATTATCTAATTCAAGATTGCATTAAAAAAAACTTATTCACCTTGTACCCCCTAGTTCCAAAATAAATATGGGGTTTCCAAATATCTTTGCCCCAAATTAAATTTGGTGGAGCAAGAAATTGATTATCTACAATTTAATTAATAGCAACTGAAGCTAGTTCGAACACCTTGAAACAAAAGAATTTGCAAATACCATGCTCTAAAAACTATATAACAATTTGATCCTTGCTAAGGATTGTGTAGTTACTATAGCTTCTAGTCCCCCCAACTAGGCATGAAAGTATGGAAGTCAACTATGAAGTAACACATGTTGAAAATAGGTAGCAAAATTGACAAATTTCCCTCTTTTTGGAACTGCTCTAGTGCTAAAAATTTGGACCATTCTTCTAATTGCCTTAAATGGCATTACAATTGGGAAGGTTTTCTGCCAATTTGTTATGCGCCTAGATTTTTCTAGAATAACTGTAGGGAGTAGATCTTCCACTACTAAACTCCACATCCAAATGATCAAAATAGCATTAAATCGGCATACCCACATAGGAAGTCAGACAAAAAGAAGGGTTGTTGATGTACTATCAGCAAAATTTAAGCCCACGGCCTTTACTGCTACTTGGACCTCTCCAGACGTTAGTACTCCGAGCTCATCCGTCAACTACCGCACAAACCACAATTGATACCTTCACTTCGTCAAAAGATTTGGAAGGTTGTGAGCCACATATTTTGATAGTAACAGGATCAGCTCCAAGTACGTACAAGCAAGTGACCATAGACAGATCTCCTAATGAATCATGGGGAGGTTTCCCTATGAATTTCATCACGCTTATCTCAAAGATGTTGTCTAAAAATTCTTGAAGCAATCAATTTTCACCAAAACCCATGTCTCAGCAGAGCAACTTTGCAATTTCTAGCCTGAACAGTACTAAAGCAATTTCTCAGCACATTTCCACTCACCAGTTGTAGGTCGGATATTTTTCCAGGATTGTCACTCCTAGTGTTTCCAAGATACAAAAGCTGTCAGTACATTAACAACAAACGACATGACAGATGGGAAGAAATGTAGACTTTTCGTGTTGGACTCAGAACATATGCAGATATCCAAAAATATATAAATCCCAAATTTATTACCGTCTGAACCCCAAGCATTTTCATTTCAATTCCTCTAACGCGTTCAAACATTCCAATAGCAATCAGCTTAGAGACAATTTTCTTCTTTCCAATACGTGGAAGCGAAACTAGGAAATTACAAAGATTCTTTCTTACCGCCATATTTGCTGTTTGACGCACCTGTTGATGTCCATGGTTTTCAGACCTGCTTGCACAGCTCAAAACACTCTATTGTTCCGTTACGTACGACTCAGGTTTTCAGCTACACCTCAGTTACGTTTATTCAATCACTTTCAAATTCAAAGCGAGACACCATTGCTGCCTCAACCTACACCATAATTGTTTCCAATAACTCGTCATAGCCCTCTCAATAACATACAACTTTGCACTTCAACTAAGGTAGAGCTACCGAATTGCGAGATGTACCTAAATGCATGCGACACCCTAAAATCTTGCATGATGAGTATATAAAATATACACGTAGAGCGTTTGCTGGTTCTAGGTTATCTACTCTAAACTTAAAACTTAAAACTTTTGCATACAGTATCCAAATTTCACAATCTTTCGTGCATTGGAATCCCCTTGCAATCGCAGACAAGAATTACTAACAAACGTGGTCACTCTAACAACAGAAACTACTCTCGGCAGCACTTCCAGTGTGTCATTTCGGTGTGGCTACCTTTACTTCTAGGGCTGCCTGATTTACATGCCTTCTCCTACAGTCCCTGTTGAAATCCAAGATCAAATGACTCCAATGGGGTAGAACGCGCAACATTGGACACCATCTGAAACAAAATTAAATGGCGTTGTCAATGGATGCAAAGAGATTGTTGAAAAGCTGACCGGGCGAAAGCCTGCAGAGCGAATCCGTGCTTCTTGCGAGCAGACATCCGACTGCACTTTCAGAGACAAAGATAACAAGTATGATACTCCGTATAAAATAAAAGTAAAAGTACTTTTCAAAACTTTTAACCCTCAAAGTCCCATTGTCCCATCCAGGGACAAAATGAATTTCAGGCAAGCTCCTGTGGTCTCAATATTTGTCATGATTTTTTGAAATTTTTAGTGAAGATAGAAAAACACATTAGCTTTCCAAAAATATAATTCTTATTTTAATAGGAGCCTAGGAGCAACAATTATGACACAAAAAGTCCTTTTCTAGTTCGGTGGACAGAAAAAGACCTTCAAAAGATCTAAAAGTAAAAAAAGAAAATTTAAAAATTTCATAGATTATATTTTTATGTACATGGGAAGCTTTGATTTATTCCATTTGGATATTTTATGTGAAAGTTATGGACATTCTTGCTTTTCGGGCAGTTTGAGCATCTTCTTGACAAATTAACTTATAGGATTCATTTTTTACCTCAATTTTCATAATTTTTCAAAAAATAAAATTTTACAAGGTTAAAATCTCTTGCTAGAACAATCTCACCGTTGACATTAGTGTAATTCAATTTCATCTTACAGCTATTAACAATTTAGATTTTCCTTCAATCTTGAACCTATTATTTAATAAACTTTTAATGAATAAACTAAGTGTGTGTTTTCTGAATTTTTTTTTTTTGACTCTCAACTCATTTTACTATCATATAAAACTAAAAAATCAAAATCAGTAGAGCAAAAATTATAAGTTCAGAAGGTTCAAAGCCAAAAAAATGTAATTAACCCCTAAAGTTCTATGACTATGTTTTCACCAAAACACTCCAAAACTTCCATTTTTAGTACAAGTACCAAAATTTTGGAAAAAAAAACTTTTTTGACACATGTAGCCATAGGATCTTATAGTAAATTAGTTTTAGAAGATGTCGAAAAAATTTCAGAATTTTCCACCATGCGGATTGGAAGATATTAGCATTTGAATTGGCAAAAATCTTTTTTTTGTCCCTGCAAAAAACAGGGCAGCTGCACTTCACAAGGTCACATTTGTATGAAAAAATGTCCAAGATGGTGGTTCATCTTTGAATTCTTTTTCCTAAACAAGTTCTCTACATGCTTAAAAATTTTCAAATCATTTGATATTGTACAACATATACAAAAAAAATAGTAAGTAGAAAGAAGTAGAGAATGATCCAAAATACTAAATTGTTAAGAATTTAATTATGGAATTTAAAAATGTAAATCCCGATGGTTGTAATGTTGTAATAAACAACCTACATCCTATGAATTTTTTTTTTTCAAAAAATATTAAAAATTGAGTTAAATAAACAGCTCAAAGTTTATTTCAGAGTAGAGAATCTATAACTGCCTGCAAACTAAAAATCCTCATAACTTTTGATTCATTGGTCGAAATGGAATGATTCAAAGCTTTCCACGTGTATATAATTCTAAAAAACCAATTTCAAATTTTTATTTTTGAAAAAAGTGATTTCTCTGATCTGCCCGGACTGCCCAATTACGAAAAAAAGTAACATATTTGGCCATAACTTTTGACTCCTATTTTCAAATGTCATGAAATTTAGTGCATATGAAAGGTGCTCCTTGCATCCATCTTCTACTAAAATTTTAGCCAAGAATATGAAAATCTCTAGTCACAAGTACCTGCCCAAATTTTTTATAGTGCCAA
Organism: Antitrichia curtipendula; assembly: GCA_951230915.1. Lineage (NCBI taxonomy): Eukaryota > Viridiplantae > Streptophyta > Bryopsida > Hypnales > Leucodontaceae > Antitrichia > Antitrichia curtipendula. The sequence continues at coordinate 20,623,301 of OX579633.1, read as the reverse complement.
AAACCGCATGATGGTCCTTTAGGGGTTAAGCAAGTTGCAAAAAAACTTATTTCCTTCACTTTAAAATACAAATATCTTGCAACCTGTATGGTCAAAATTTGTGAAATTTCCTCCACACACCTTATACTAGTCTAGTAGAAGATCCTATGGTTAGATATGCAAAAAAAACATTAAAATTTTTTTTTTGCTCTTTGCTACAGAATGGCAGTTTTGAGTGGGTTTTGATGGAAAGAGGCCTTGGGACTTTAGGAGTTAATTCATAATAATTTTGAAATTCACTAACTTTCACATAATAGATCCAAACACCACCAAACCAAGTCCGCGCACCCCTCCTCACAAAGAGCTTTCCAACAATACAGAGAATGCAACCATGGGATACATGATTATAGAGAATTCACCATAACAAACAAACAAACAATACTTTTCTGGAACATCCTTGAAGCTTCAAGGTACTACTTTGATTCCCATTTTATTTTTTGATTCATTCTTTGTACTTGGATGTTAATTGTTTGTTGCATCCATATTTTGAGATGGCTACTAGTTCACTACTACAACATTTTACTCTATTGAGATGATCTTCATATTGTTGTATACCATGGAACTACAGACACAAACAAAGCTGTGGTCAAGTTTTGACAACATGGTGATATTTAGTCCCACTAACCTGTCTTGTAATTTTGGCCCAATCTAAGTCACATGTTTCAATCAGTATGTCCAGTTCTAACAACTCAAGTACCAAACTATGACTTCAATGTAGATACCAATTCAAGCCAACGATGCAATGGAATACAAAGAGCCAATTTCAAATGGAATACGGAGAGTCAATTCAAATGGAGAAAATATGCTCGTTACCGTCCAAGCTTGAAAATAAGACATCCAACCACTTCTTAATCTTAAAGAAATAAGAAATTGTAAGATTACAATCTACATCACATCTTGCAAAGGTGATTTTGGAGTGCTTCAAGAAGTCATGGACCTCACATGTGTCCATCCCAACAACCACACAAGTCAATGTAGGGTTAGTGAGGAACATCAGGTGTCTACAATCCATAAACGCTTGTTATTGCTATTACAAGAAGTAAACCTAAATCAAATATGCAAAACAATTTTCTATAAAAACAAACTCAACTACCTTACAACCTGATGGTTAGTAGAAGTCTATGCCATATTATGTAGAAGATCTATGCAATTGACAAACCACCACCAACAATTTTGTAAATAATATTGGTATATGCACTCAAAGTTGGCCCAAATACAGCCTAAACTTCCGCAGCTGTAGCAACAATCCTGAGTGGAGGAAAGAGGGAGTAAGTCTTTAGACCTCTAGTTGCTTTTCACCCTGTCCAACAGTCCAGTCAGGGAATGAGTTTGGGAGAGCAAGTTGGCAGTCCATGCAGCTTGACGTATGGCTCCAATTGTCCAAATTAAACTTTTGTTACTTACATTAATTCTCCTCCCTCCAAATTATCACCCATAATTTAATGAGGATGCACCACTTGCCCATGGCTATCATTCCAATGTAAGCCAAATCTAGGGAAATAAATATTATGAGATGTGGCAATGGTGGTAGTTGGTTTGTCAAAATCACATGTACTTTATATTAGAAGTACCATTTAGTCTATATATGTGATTTTATATCCTTTTCACATATGAATAAGGCTTTTAGCTATTTGCATACTCAAAGCATTACTTGGTCAAAATTCCACTTCACAAATTTACTATGAAGCTTGGAATTTCAAGAGACTTCTTTTAAGTTTATCTCCATACTTGGCCTTAACCTAGGAGGTGAAGTCTAAAAACAAACAAATAAACATTGTAATTTAAGGTACAGAAGAATAGTGTACCTTTTGTTGCTTCCACAATCAAAAGAAGAATTAATTTTCTAATTTTTTACATATAAAAACTTCAAAATTCTATAACCTTCATACCATAGGTCCAAACACCACAAAACAAAGCCTATAGATCCTTCCTCGCTGAGAGCATTCCAACAATACCAAGAACGCGACCGTAGGATACATGGTCTGGGAGATTTCAACGTAATAAACAAACATACATACAACCCAACTCTACTAGGTGAATAATAATTATAGTGTGTCATGTGCCATAGCCAAAATATAAAAGTAAAAGAACTTTAATCTTCCAACTTCAAAATAACTTCAAAATTCAATATCTTTTATGCACAAAGGAGTGCAAGGGCTTTGTTTTGTAGCATTTGGACATGCAAAGTGAAAGTTATGGTTTTTTCAAAATAAAAATAATTTAAGTCAATTTTTTTAATTGAGGGCGCAGTCTAAGAAAGGTGACACTCCCAATGTTGGGAACGCGTAGGGAACGTTGTAAGATATTTTCAAACATCCTCTCTGAATTTTGTCCATACATTTAATTGGAGACTCCAAATTGCAAACAGTTTTTTGGAAATGAAAGTTAGCTTCATTTGACAACTTTTCTTAGTTCAAATTTTTTTGCAAAAAGTTATTCTACTATGTCAAAACGGACTCTAAATTCTGCTGACTTAACAAACCAAATGGAAAAAATAATAAAAACCAAAAAAATAAAAACTTTAATCGTACATGTATATGTAAGTCATTGCATGGTGCAATGGACAGGGGCCTTCCTCCACCAAGAAAGGGGTTCAAGGTTTGAATCCCTTTTGACACCCCTTGACTTGAGTCTAGCCTAGCTGGCCTGCCTGTGTGGCGGCTGTCTAGGTGGCTTGTTAGCATAACACTTTTTATCCTAAGTGCTGATGTGGCACTTGCCATGTGTCGGGTGCCAATTGGCCAGTATTGTAAATTTATTCTTAAAACCCTTTTTGTATTTGTCCAAATGAACAATCAAATTAACACTTTTTTGTTTTGTAGTATACAAGTCAATACATCCGAATCAACAAAAAATAGACAAATAAAATCAACACTTTCTTGTCTATTTTCTGTTGATTTAGACACAATTTCTATAATAGTGGATCACCTCCATATGTGTTGGCAATTAGGTGTAGCAGTTGTGAACCACCATACTGGTTCACTCTTTAGATTGTGGAAAATATAAATATTATGCTTGAATTTGCACATCCGGAAGTGTTAGTACTCCGGATTAAGCCATAATTGCAATTTAGGGAGTTTTTGGTGAGATAGGAATAGGAACTTTAGGAATTTAGGTTGAAAACTTAGAAATGCAATTAGGAAAAATTAATAGAAAAAATCTAGGGAAAAATAGGGATTTAAAACTAAAAAGACTTTAAGCAAGATTTGATAAAGTAACCAAATTAGGCAATTGGAAAAAATGTTTAGAAAATGAAAACAAAATCCTACAAATGGAAAGTGATATTAGAAAAAACAAAAAGAATTGTCAAGTATAAAAATATAAAAATGAAAACAAAAAAATAGAAAGTACAAAAATATAAAATGACAATGAAAACCAAAATACTACAAGTAGGAAATGAAGCTAAAAGTAAAATGAAAACCACAAAAAATAATAAATATGAAAAAACACAAAACAAGTTAGTAAACTTCAAACTACTACTAGAATACTAGAATAGTGTTAGAAACACTAAAATAGGGTAAAAACAATAAAATTGAGGAAAAAACAATAATTTCGGGGGATTTACACCAAATTAGTGCAATTTTCACTAATTTAGCGCATTTTACAGTAAATTAGCGATTTTAACAGTAAATTAGTGGAGGATGAATGTGATTGGAAAAATTAGTTGTTAGGATGTTGGTTATAGGTAGAATTAGGGTTAGGAGCTCTCTCTCTCCACTCTCTTGGTTGTTTTGGTATGTGCTTGTGTTTTGGGGGAATCAAATGAAGAGAAATGCAACAACAAGTAAAAAAATTAAGAGGTAGAATGAGTAGAGAGAAAGTTTAGGACAATTTGTCGAGTAGGTTTCACCATTTCATGAGGGGAGATAGGTGAAAAGTGAAAATGGTTTAGGTTAGATGAGAAAAATGTTGGAGAAAAGGAGGCTGTCGCAACAAATGGAGAGCGCCAACTTTGGCGAGCAACCGCAGGAACGTGGGAGGTCGGATGGAGCTGAATTTTGGAGGGGAGTTGCACCTTCAAGTGAGCCTTCCAATGAGTCTAGGCTTGCCCGATTTGAAGCTGGTACAAAAAAATGGTGGCCAAGTTTGCGAGAGGTGATGTGCTGCCGCAAGATTTTGAAACATCCAACTTTGGCGGGCTATTGCAAGAGTATGGGAATTTGGATGGAAGTGAATTTTGGAGGATAGGAGCACTTTGAAGCTAGCTTCCAAACGAGCTAGGTCTTGGTGGAATCGGAGCTTGAATGAGATAGTGGCGGTCAAGTTAGTGACGTAAGGTCTCCTGTCGCAAGGAGTTGAAGCTGCTATTTTGGTCCCTAATTGCGAGAGATTAGCACAATCAATGGATCTGAAACTTTGGGAGGATGAAGATGGTGAAGTTAACTTTCCAAAAAGCTAAGTCTAAACCAAATTGGATCAAGGAGGTAGAGATGGTGACCAATTCTTTGGAGGAAGGTTGGCTGCCTGTAGGAGGAGGTGCCAATTGAAGGTTTTGTATATGCTTCCTCGTTTGTAATTGGACAATTGCAATTTTCATTGCACTTGGTTATAAAACATCTTTTGAAATTGAATGTATGTTGAACTTGGATATGTAAATTGCTTTGGGTGAAAAGTCTAAAAAGAATGTATGTCACGGTATGTGCTGGAATTGTAAATTAGGGTCCAATTGGGGTCGTTTTAGGCCTCTAAAGGCATTTTTGGATGGAATTTCAACATAGAAACTTGTTCTACATCCTTAGAATGCTTGAGTAGACATATGGAAAGTGTTAAAGAGTATTTGGAAGTGGGTTGAGAGGCTGTCTTTTTTTTTCCACTTAGGCTTAGTTTATTGAAAATTCACTAAAGAAAAAATTAGGAAATCCATTGCTTGGAGGCATTTAGATTAGAGTCCACACACTCCTTTTCGGCCAACTTTGTAGATGGATTTTACCTCACGAAGAAATTCACTCACAGTGGTTGAGATACTTTGGTTTAAAAATTGTCTTATATGACTCCTTAGCCATCCTCAATCTTTGAATTAATTGAAAGTCTCTCCCATGCATTTAGAGAGATAAGTCCTCAATACGGGGACCGAAGACCACTGCATAATTATACAATTATATAGTTACATGGATATCCTATAGTTTATAATAAATGCTAAACTTGTTGGATCTTTCAATACTTAAATGATTTTTTTTTTAATTTTTTTTTTATGTAATCTCTAACATGTGTAGTCTTGATTTGGTTGTTTGTTGTCTTTGCTCTTTATTTGATAGTGAAGATTAATTCACTTGATTTCTATTGAACTAAAGATCTTCTTGTAACTACCTCCAATGATGATTCTATACATCTTTATGATACAGCTACTATCTCATAAGTTCTCTCTTTTTTGTTCATTAGAAGAAGTTCTCATGTTATTTTCCTATCATATTTTTTTTCATACACTAATATCACTTGCAATTGTGCATTCTAGTCTTTTATTGATCTCTAGTAGAATTTAGAGATTGTGTTTGCGTATGCTTATTGCCTAAGCAGGTCGTTGAAAACAGTTCACAGCAAGAAGTATGGAATAGACCAAATTTGTTTCCTACATCACACTAATTTGATCATTTATTCTTCACAAAAGAAAAAGGATGGTAAGGTCATTGATATCCATCTTAGTGTTGTTAGAGGATGACAAGCTTATGACAACAATTGTCTATAAAGGAGAATGTCTGTTGAGTTGATGTTGTTAGTTGGGGATTTTGTAGAGTCTAATTGATGATTGTCGAAATGGAAGAATGGAAGAAAACTAATCTTGGCAAGTAGCACACAACTCTCCTATTAAAATTACTATTTGTTGTTGAAGAGGCTCGCATTGGATGTGGATGTGAGGGACTCGTCAAATGTAAGTACGAAATAAGTAACTAAATAGTTCAAGTTATGCAATTATACACCTTCTTTGTTCTACAGGGTTCAATGAGTTTTTCTGCAAGTGCAATATATTTGCAATTTGCTTCAATATATGATTTTGTAGGTGATTCTTTGGGGCCCACACGTCTTGTTATGGGCCCCGTCTAAAAACGCTGTTGCTCCCAATGTTGGGAACTTTTGTGGCGTGACGGGGAACGCCAAGGAGTGTCAGAAAAACAAACTTCAGGTCGGCACAAAAACCTGGACCATTGGCCTCTCCACTTGGTTCCGCATCTGCTTTGCCGAGGTCAATAACAATCTTCTTGTTTGAGACCTTTAGGGCTGACGCTGACATTTTTGAGTGTAAATAGTGATTAAGGTAGGAGGCTCATAAACCGACTGGCTTGTAAAACCAATCATGGCCTAGAGGTACATCTTACTTCCTTCCATGTACCAACAGTGTACATTTCAAGGGATGGTCGCTTTTAGTGACTCTTGCATTTCAACTTCAAAAATTCATAACTAATTCCACGAAGGTCCAAAAAATATGACACGACTTGGGTTAGATGCGAATTCCATTTTTCTTCCTAATAAAATATACTGAAAATCATTTCAAGCAGTTTATCTTCCCCCAAATGGCAAACAGCTCTTAAATGGTCGGTCCTACCTTACATGAAGTATGTGTCGTTCCTAGCATCGGTTTCTGCTTCTTTTGAATATTGCGATATTTTGGTCTCGTGTGAAGTATCTATTAATGCAGAGATTGAAAGTTAATAATGCTGGCGAATTTGCAGGTTGCAGGTATTCGTAAGTGACTGTCGAATTTCGAATTTCTCCTTCTGCAGTCTACATTCCTCTTGAGACTCTTCCACGATTGCTTTAAATCTGGAGACATTCTGGGAGAATATGGAATAGTTAGTGACACACGTGCGCTTGCTGGTAATAGAGTACATGATTGACAAATCAGCCGTTCAGCATGTTGTCGGAATATGGCTTTGGTCCAGATCTTTAATCTTGTACCTCTAAAAAAATAGGAAGTCTATCAACTACTGAAACTGGAAATGGAAATTGCTATTTAAGAAACGCAATTCCAAGAGTCCGTTCACTAACGTTTTGGATTCTTGAAGAAATTGAAGACTGACGGGAATAAGTACTAGGGCATTGGCTGAGTTGGAGTAAGAAACTTCAGACAAAATTTTCAAGAAATCTGTCGTGGAATATTTGCCTTCACTGGATGTTGTATGAACAATGGAGTCCAGGAATTGGCGAGGAGATATGATTGCAAAATGTTCAGATCATGACCTTAGAACTTTAATTTTCTATTGTTTAACAAGGATGACAATGAAGGTCTTGACGAAAATGAGGAGCCCAGATTACAGCTCCTCCATGGTGCTGACAGAGAATTCTGGTGGTGCATCTGACTTGTGCCACGAGCTTTGAGTGAAGTCCTTCAGCACAGAAATTCCAGTTACGTATTAGATAACCGATGAGCCGCGGTAGCGGCTCGTCGGTTATCTAATACATAACCGGTTGTTCACGTTTCAGTCACAATCTTTGATCTTCATGATCCAAGGGTGTAGGAAGCAAGTTGAAAGGAGAGAAGGTTATGAGTTGCAACTTGTAATGGCAATGGTGATGGGTTGCCAATGGGACGGTGCCACGTGAGCGTTGAAAACTCAACAACCGGTTATGCACTTTAATTTGGATGTGCACAACAGGTGCGAACTTGAAGGCAAGAGTTCCGGATGCTGACCAAGTGCCAAATTTCCGGCATTATTGAGCCATTTGCTGAGCTGCAATTTCGTTCTAGAATTAAGCTAGGTCCCACGTCAAAATAATTCTCTTTTTTTACAGCAGAACGGATGGGAAGGATAGAAGAGGAGTGTCAAGAGAGATCTCTGTTAGCCCCTGTTCTTCCTGGTAGAAAGGTACGCTTATCATCTTTTTCTAGTCTGTAGATTGGAGAAATGGAGATGCGCAGTGTTGAATATTTGTTGACCTTCTAGGTTCCCAATTCTAGAAAGTCCTTGATTAACACATTTCACACTCAAGAGGTTGGATTATATGGGGTTTTTTACTCCAAGATACTATCTCCTGTGTAGATAGGGCGTGATGATTTGTGCCCCCCTGAGGCGAGGAAAATCTTGCTCTGTTGATTTTTTAATTTATTTAAATGCTTACCTTCAAAAGCGCCGTTGATTTCTCAAAAAATCACAAGCCGTTGATCTTGTGAGATTTAATTTGAGCAGTCCAAATATGAATACAGATACAAATACAAAAATGAATACGAGACACAGATATTGTATTGTATACAAATATGTAATGAATATAGAATGCGGATAAGGGTACAAGTACGATACTGGATATGAATATGAATACATGTACGAATACTGGATACAGGTTTGTCCCATATTGTTTGTCAAGTATGTTGGTTTCTGAAATTACAAGAGGGGGAGGGGGAATGAAAAAAATTTAATATTAAAATTGAAATCTTTCTTAAAAGGTCAAAAGGGATATGAAAAATGAAAAATTTATTTTTATTCAAATGAATTTGTTCCTCACTATCTCATGTGAGTCAAAGAACAGGCAATCACTATGTGTCTATATACTAACCTCAACTTGCAGAGTATTTTTCATGTAAAGCAGAACATTATTCTCTAGTAATGCGTTATAGTTCTATTTATGAGAAAGAGTTTAAGATGAAGTACTACATTGTTTATTGTGATTAAAATTGCTTGCGTATGAAGTTCATAAGTAAGAGCTTATAAGCTACAATAAAAGCCCATGAAAGGCTTTTGCGGTGGTAAAAAAGTCCGCCATTGGCCTCAATGTGATGTTAAACTAGAGTTATCAAGAGCTCTAATGAATTTTGAATGAATTTTAGTAAGGATTAGTGGAATCACTACTGTAGTTGGACAATCAAAACTTAGCTTCATATTGTTGGATTGAAATCAAGATTATGGCAAATGGGATACTTTTGTGTTGGCACATCAGACGCCTGGCGCAATGTTTGGAAGTCTTGTAACTTCTCCCCTCTACGTTTAGCCAACTATCCAGATTTCCAATCCTAGGGAAGCATAATTCCTAGGTGTACTAAGTTAAGTTTTATATTTTGAACCTTTACATTGGAAGCCTTGGTGAAATATGGGTTCATCATCATCAATACGGACAATCATGGCAAAGGTTTGATTTTTTAAGCCTATATCCTTTTTGGAAGTTCACCTTGGACCTAGCCACTAGCTTAGGCCTAATGTCCAGCAATTGCTTCTCATCCTTTGCTGACCAACAACCATCCATCCGCCAAAAGGTATGCATCTGGCAAGGGAATCAACCCAAAAAATACAGAAAACTAAAAGCCCAAAAGAATTTGCTACCCCATGAATCTCGAAGAAGAAGATTTTTGCCAAATGAATAGATACAATAAAAAGCACATGAACCAAGACACAAGCACAAAAGATGTTAAGGCCAATACTTTCTAGTGAACTATCATCATTTCAAGCTTACCAATTCAAAGTAACATTAAACTTACACAATGATGATTGCAAAGATCTATCCTTCGAACACACACAAAATTTAATTCAAGGAATAAAGGATTCTACAATTGAACCTATGCTAAAGACAACCAATACTTCAATCTCTAACTACCTACAAGAAGATGTTGCAAAGATTCCACCTTGCCTCAAAAGATCTAGACATTAACCTCTAAAGGACCAAGTGTCCATTCAACATACGCAAGAAATCTTGGGTAGATTCCTACAAAGTCATTCTCAATCCGATGTTCATGAAATTTGGACACAATGTGTCAACATGTATCTCCTTCGTGAAAAAATAATTTTTTTCTGATCGGGTGCCCGGATCAAAAGTTATATTGCCTTGAACTTTTCGGGCAGCTTGGGCAATTTGAAAATCTTTGAAGAATCTTTTGCAAAAAAGATCATGAAGTTCTGAAATTTGGCATGTATGTAACTAATAGAATAAGGCATACAATTGTCCAAAAAAAGACAAATTTTAGTTGTCAAATGACATTCTAAGAGGATTCAGACTTTGTTAGCTATGTTGGATAAGTTTCAAGAAAAAACATTTTCTTCTAGCTTCAAGCCCTATTATCTTGCAATCAATAAAGTCATAATTCTTGAAATTTTTTCCACATATTCCAAATTTTTTCCTCTAATTTTTAACTATTTGGATTTCAAATAAAATATTTCCTCATTGTACAAAAAAATGACTAATGTATTGCCAATTCACTTAACCTCCTTGTGTTGTAGGGTGATTTAAAAAAATTTAGACCCCATATTTTCTTCTAAGTTTTTTTGCAAGTGAACCTAATTTCATATGCTTATGGATGGTCCAAAATCTCATGTTTGTGTAGAACAAAAATTTTACTCCAAATGAGCCCAAAGACTGCTGACCCTGTTTCGCAGGATTGAAAAAAAGTTTTTTTTCACTTCAAATGCTATAATCTTTCAATCCACGCAGTGAAAAGGATAGAAATTTTTTCCACGCTTTGGTAAAATAATTTACTTCAGTTTTGTACGGTTGAAATTCCAAAAAAAAGTTTTAATTTTTTTTTTTGAATAACATACCAAAAAGGCCCAATTTTTGGAATGTCTCCCTAGAACACACTACCAACCCCACCACCCACCCCAATCCTTCCAATCCTTCCAATCCTTTAGGGGTTAAACATTCATTACAAATAGTCCACAGATAGTCTAAATTTAAATCCTGACAGCAGCTGTTCTTTAACTACTGGGGAGAACAACGCCGGGAACATGCTTGAAATAGCCCTCCAGCCCCCCCAAAACACAAAACACATCTAAGGTAGAAACATCCATTCCCGTCCCTGTCCCTATTGTTTGTCCAGTAGAGTGCCCTAAAACTGTCCCTCTAATTACATGAATGTGTCCTCCACCTGTTTGATTGTTATTGGCTAACTCATTTCAAAGACACATTATGAATTCTGATTTGTTGAGATCTGATTTTTGCAGGGTTCAGATTTGGGTGCACCTATAGGACAGATCCAGTGGTCTAGAGACCCGCAACTTAAAAAAATCATAGAAATTACATTTCACATCCAAAAATCTAATTTTTTTTTGGAAAATTCATGATTTTCTCTCGCTAACATCAGAAATTTTTTATTTTTTTGAAATGATGCCTCCAAGTATGCTGAATTCCTTAAAGTGACGGTTTTGGGTGCTTCCACCTTAATGTGGCTCAAATTGGACTCTACTTCATGATATTTTAACCATTAGCAAGGAACGACCAGGTTCTAATTGGATACCGGTGTAGGAGAGCAGGTTGAATTGCGCCATACATAAAACCAGCATATTCCAGGCAAGAGCAGTAAAATTAAAAAGATTTGGCCCAGCTTGACAAAGACATGGTTCTGCCATTATTCGATGAATAATGTTTTCATTGTAAACAACAAATAAAGCAATGAATATAAATTTGTAGTCTTGCATCCTCGAAACCAATAATTGTCAGGTGCAACTGTCTGCAGTATGATTCTCATAGACTGCGAATAAATCTAAAAAGTACCTCGACTTTTACACGGAAAAGGGGAGTCTGAGGGCCTGAATAGAGCTGTACACAGAGGGCAAAGATTGAAATTTTACAGAGAATGCACCATTGAGAATGGAATTTGGCAGTGCAGAAGACCCACCTACAAGTACTTTATTTTCTTGTGTGCGGGTTTCGTTATAACAATTCGTCGCGTGAATTCAGCCGCTTCCACTCTCAACCCCTCCTCCTGACTGTCTCTCTTCCTATTGGCTCTCTCCTCCTTGAATCTCGAGTACTTCTTGCTACTCCTACTCACTACATCATTGTCCCAATGTGTGTGCTCATTGTGCACGTTGCGTCTGGTCATTAATTCCTCACCCTCTGCACTCTCCTCACCATTCACCACACCATCGCTCGGGCTCTTCTTTCGCTCACGCTCCACCTTTTCAGTTTTCCATTTCAGCAACTCTTCCCGCTTCCTAGCTCTCCGACTCGGCCTCACTTCACCCTCCTCAAGACCGGAGCTCTCCGCCGCATTTGAATTGGATGGCAGCTTCTTGCTCTTTGCCGAATCCCTGTCACGAGCATTCCAGTGCATCCCGTCACTTTCTCCACGATGGCGCTTCCTAGAGTAATCGCCTCCGCTCTCTTGTGGTGTCAAGGAACTCTCCTTGTACCTGTCATACGCAAATTTACCGAACAACGAATCTTCATCCTCCACCCTCTCTTTGTATTTCTTCGCCCTCTTGGCCTTTTTAGATAGATACCCATCTGCTGACTCCCCCCTTGGAAAATCGAACTCCTCGTAGTCCTGCCACCGCCCTCGACGCCCTCTCACGGGAGTCTTGAACTTCATAGCGTCCCCGGAATCGGAATTCGAGAACGTTCCGTCACCCACAACGTACCGGTCTTCCTCCTCCACCTCCGGTCTGGGTTCGTGGTAAAACCCGGCGAAACTCGCTGGACGTGCTCTCTTTGCAGGCAGGCTCGGGGGGGTTGAAATGACGGATAAGGGAGCCTTGCGACCCACAAGTTTCGCATCCATTCGCACGATGCGACTCAGGAGCCCCACCTCGTTGTCCCCGTCCAAGTTTGTCAGCAGCCGATGGGCCATCATGAATGCTGACCGGACCTGTGTCAAAGCACCAGCAACGTCTCAGTAAACAATGGAGTGTGGACGGGTCGCAAAAGAACCTTTCACTGTGACCTGCACCAGAGATCCTTCATTGACGCCGGCAAGATCATTCTTGATGATATTACTTTTCGATTACATCGCTAGATACCGAGATGTCCATAAATGAAACACAAAATGTTGAAAGCTACAAAAAGAGCAATGAAGTCAAACTTGCTCAACTAATGGAGTATGGCTGTAGAACTCAAACTACTTAAAACACAGGCACCATGACTGCAAAGCTCTCAGCTGCCTTGCACCTAGATCTGAGCACTGAGGACACTTCCGAGCTCAGAGCTTCATTTTGTGGTCGCCCACACCAAGGGTCGAGCTAGGTACCTTTTGAATTGCGTAAGAATTCTTCCCGATATCGTTGTCTGGCGACTGCAAAATGTCACGAGAACAATAAGTCAGGGTTGCAAGTGACGAACATTGAAACAATGCTGAACGCCAAGTCACTGGGTAGGCCATCCAGGATACACCAAATTATGATCGCACATTTGTTCCCACAATCTACCACACACCTGTGGATCTTCCACGCACAGGAGAAACGGTCGCTTCATATCGTTGAATCTGTCAGTAAACGAACAACACAAAAAATAAATACACATACGTCAGTACGACTTTTCTCGCAACAAAGAGTAACTCTGGCACAGTGCTAGTAAAAAAACTCCATATAGCACTTGGTCTCACTGTCTCCCACACCCAAGACCCCAAAACAAGAGACCTAGAAGCTGTATCTCCTCAAATAATCTCAGTAAAAACACTCACATCTTTCGGCAAGTAATCAATGTCAATTGACATTAAAACCTCACCCCATTCTCACCTTCGATCTCTTTTGCGAAAGAACCTTCCTCCGCCTCGACATGAAACACCCACATCCTTCATGTTCAGCGTCCGGCCGTACAAATCCAGAAAATCAACCTGTCACGACGCTACAGAGTCAGCCAGCGTTTGATGCTACCGGCGCATCCAACCACCTCTGGACCAATGTTGCACTCGTCGAAGTATATAAACATGGGTAGCAGTGTTGGGTAAGAACTGACTAGTAGTCACACCTCAACTCAAACGAGCATACAACTGCTGTTAACAGGTCACATCAGACGATGGGAAGAAACGCACTTAGACACTTCATTTGCATCATCCACAAACGATGAGATCTTACCAGCAAAATGCCCAGGTTTGATTCCAGAGGAGGAACCTGATCACTCCGACCAGCACGCCGCTTGCTTGGGTGCATCTGAAACACCACAGGTAGTCAGCCCAGACACGTGTTCACGACTCGCTCACTCACCATGAACTGACTCTCTCCCGAACAGGATTCCACACACGACTCAATCTTCCCCTTCTCACAATTTCCCCATCAACCAACGCAGACCCACGAGAGACCACCAAATCTCCCCTCAAAGAGCCAGTCTGCAAATGCAGCAAAGGATCTAGCACAAATGCGTGGGCCGACATAAACAAACCTGCAGATGCGTGAGAATCATCACAAGCAGGGCATACGATCCGATTCCACCCTGATAAACCTGCAAAATATCCAGCAACTTCTACGACTTAGTTGCCCACATGCCGTGGCATCCAAAACAAGCTTATAACAAAACCACTCCATAAACTCTTCAATCCAATCATATCACCTCTTCACATGCATTTCCCTCCTCCTCGGGCTAACAGTTGCTTTGCCAAAGAAGAAAGTAAATGGGCTAATTTCTCGAAATCCCGGGAACCCTTCCAAACACCAAAGACACCAACATCACCTCATTCAGCTCTCGTTGCTGTAAAAATATTTTCAGCACTAAACACAAAGGTCTCAACGGTGGTATCGCCTCCATTGCACTCTATACAACATAAAGCCCACTCCAAGAGTTAGAAAACAACCGGAACCCAGGTTGTTGCAAGACACCTAGTCCAACTCGACCAGACAAGAGTCTGGCTCCATCACTTTCTCCGCAAGCACCTCAAAATTCCCTAAATACTGGTGAATGCAGCAAGTACCTTGATGAAGGCTGCAGCCTCGGGTCCGTTTGCCACATCAAAACTGCAGCAAGCAAAAATCTATGTTACATGCCACACGTCAACATTTGGTGCTCTCTGTCGGACAAGATCGAATCAGATCGTGCCATCAAATTATCAGGCTTTCCATTGGACAAAAAGCATCTTCTGAGACTAGCCAGCGCCAAAAAAACACCTCACACGGACGTTCAACTCACAACCCTCTCAGTGCATACATACCAGCTACAGATAACGATGGTAACTTCTGAAACTTCCGTAATCACTCTAGGCTATCTCGGATACTTAAATTTGACACCTAAACAGAGAGATATTTCTTCGGACAATCCATATTTAGCACAGTGAGAGCCGGATGGGCTCTACAAGAAGAAGATAGAAGCAAAAGTCGACGTCACACACGAAGAATAACAACATAACAAAAGGATGAGCAGATTTCAGTTGAACCTAAAGACTTGGAAGACAAAAAACCCTCTGTCACCCTAAATCTCCTTCATCGCACGGGAAGAATGTAAACCTGCACATACCTGATGTCAAACGGAATATTACTCACGGTTTCCAGAAACTTGATTATCGGTACTCTCGCTTTTCCGATCACCTGACCCAAGCAACCCAAAACATCAGCACAAACCAGGCTTCATAGCCATTATGTTTGGTCAAGCCATGCATCCTATCGCAGCAGCAGCAGCAGCAGGAGCTTAAAAGACATACGCATGTAGTGATAACCCATAATATAACGTGCTTCTCAGACGTAGTCTCGATCCGTATACCGATAAAACTGATTGCTTCTACCAACCTGGATGCTTTTCGCCACATGCCCCCTCGTCAACGCTTTTGCTAGAGCTTTCAATCCGTCCTGAATGGCTTGACACCCTGACTCCAAAATCACCACCTGTCACCAGCAAGTGGAAAAGAGAATTCACAACTTCATACGATTGTACAAATCCAAGCAGGACGTAACGTCCCATCTCTGTCCGTTCTCACTCAGAACCTCAAAATCGAGGACGAACGTGTCATCCCCAATATTCGGAAGGTTCTCTACCCAGAGGTATGCCTCCACGTTCCGCGACTTTCAGGCTAATATGTTTCAATTAAAACACGAAGCGGGCAGAGGGACGTACGTCAACGTCACTGGTTGGCAAGTAAAGACCAGTCGCAAATGAGCCGAACACCTTCACCTGTGCCATCACATGGGCCACCAATCCTCAGTACAGACATCTGCAGTCCACTAACACCTCTCCAGAATGACACACCACACCTTTCATAGAGACCTTCACATCAATTCTCACAGGCAAATTCAATCTGCAATTCACTAATATCCTTTGCAGCTGCTGTGGCTGCCAAATTATCCACATAGAAAACAGACTTCAATACCTCTACTGCTGGAACCTGCTACTGCGACATGGCTGCAATACCTGACATGAAGGCCAGATGGACTTCACCACGTCGCTCACACGCTGCACTGCTACTGCTCGCATTTCTTGCTCTTCATCAGTCGGCGCAACAAAATCGCAAAAATCCACGATCTCTGCATGTTACAAATGTCAGCCTTAGAATCCAACTGCTGCCATACTTTCCCGACCTAGAGGCACTTCCAAATGAATTCAATCATCTCTTACAAAATCTATAGCTTCGAAGCCTCCTCATTCTTCACCTACAAATATGACCACAGCTCCTTCAGGCAAGGGCAACTAACCTTGGTGAAGCTGCAGCAGAGGGCTCTGAATCCACGACTCGCGACCGCGGGCCCAGGGCGGGGGTTCTTTCGGAGCCGTGTTGCCATCCAAAAAGCTCTCCACCCGCTTGGATTGCAACACATCCTCCACCACAGTTTCGACATCCCCGTCTCCCATCTCCAACGAGATAAACTCTGCTTCTTCCACATTCTCCTCCACTCCAGCGCTACCGATGCTCTGGACATTCGTTCGTGAAACAGAGAACGTGCTCCTACTACTCACCACTCCCAAATCGCCCGATCCCGACGTATCCGCCCTCACTTTGAACTCCGGAGTCGACGCTGCAGCCAGCAGGTCTGTCTCCGCGGCAATTAGGGATTGCAAGCTCCGTCCTTCCGCCGAGCTACTCACCGCTCTCGAGAACTTCGTCTCCTGCCGCTCCACCGTCACCGTCGACGTCGCTTGCTCTGCCAAGGTGCCCTCTCCCCTCGGACTCCCGGCGCTCTCCGACGGAAGAAACGAGGCATTGAATGCGAAATCCTCCCCCGCTCCGTCCTGAAATTTCGACTCTCCGAGCGGAGTCAATGTATCATACAAGAACACATCGCCATCCATCGCTGCCATAACGATGTCGAAACCCTAACCCGTCCAATTCATCAACCCTGACCTTCACACTTCATCATTCGCAACCTCGTGCGTGACACAACCGATTCGTAAGCTCGGTTGCAATTACATAATCGGATTCATCCAAAAGTCCACAAAAGTCACGGTGCCGGATGACGTGCTACAAAAAATAGCTTAAAATGATCAGGAAAAAATCTCCGGCAAGGCTAACTAAAATCTACGACTGCACTTCGTTGCAAGGGCCTGATTCACCGAGAACGGCGCCCCCGCAGACACCGTACTTCGAAAGTGACGAAAACTACACGAAACGAAACGAAACGAAACTGGCAGAGTCGCGAGTGATTGACAAACCCTAATCTGTCTATGGGTAACCGGGGGTCTTGCCATCCGGGTATCAGAGGGTATCGAAAAGGATATCAAAAGGGCAATTTCTTTCATGAACGTGTACACGAACGTCCATAAAATATGCATTTGGAACCAAGGTAAGGTAGAGAACCGATCATTTAAGTGATTTTGCAGCACATGATGAGCAATATGAAGGGATGCATATTTTTCTTTTGAATACGGGGATTGCAATATTTCTGTAATTTTATTTTCAAAATTGAAATTATTGTATATTGGAGGAGTCAAAAAGTAGTCCGAGCCTATTGCCAATTTTTAGAGTCTTCCATTTCCAATCATTCAAAAACTATTTTCTTGCTCACTATTTCAGGACATGTGTCATTACCTTATTAGTCCCAACCTTGAAAAGGAGATAAAAACGCATTCCAAACTTCAACATTACAAAAAATATGGGGCCTCAACAAGGCCGTGAGTCTTGGAGGGGGTTTCATAATTTCTGGAGGTCATGGGAACAATCATTACGTCCACGAAAGCAGTGATGATGTGTTCGCATTGCCACGCGCCCCTTTGGTACTCCCTGGAGGCTCGTGGCTTGAGATCCACGTCATAAACGCGGTATCCAAGGTTTCACTGGTTTGGCGCGAGGGTTTGAAAACAAGGGGTCCGCGGGAGGCGGCTGCTCCCGCTTGTTCTCGCTCTCGGTTTCATCTTGCTCTCGGTTTCACCGCTCTTTTTTTTATTACCGTTGCTTTTGTTGTTGCAAAGCTGTGTCTGTTTTGTGTGGTTGCTTTTGTCATTAAATTCAGTTGTTGAATGAGTTGGTGCATCGGCTGAAATCCATGGCTGGCTGGTAGAAGAGTGAATGAGTAATGGGTCATCATGTATTCCTGAGATCTTTATTGTCCTGCTCTGTTGCAGAGCAAACTTTTAGAAGGGAAGCAAACGATTGAGAACTCTTCTTCTTTTTCTGCTTCGTGTTTACGTTTCTTGTTGCGGAATTTTGAAGAGAAATGATTGTGGAGGGTTAATCGATTTGTGAACACATGGGGAACAAGTTCTGGGCAAGTTTAAGCAAACAACATGACAAATAATTCTGCAACTGGGAGTGGAATGAGCCGTCTATATAGGTATTTGTTACAATAGAATGGACAAGTTACTGATGACGACTTTTAGCTTGTCAAAGTACAAATTCAATGTTTCTAGAGCACAGAAGGATATTTTTTAAGCTCAAAACTAGCTTAGTTCCCAAGCTCTGAAAACTACTCTCCTTCCTGAATTATACAGGGACCTGATATTTCGATTTTCTAGTCCTCAAGAGAGAGGCGGTATTCTACCTTCTCACCATCAGTTTAGTCAGGTAAGCCATTGGCTCTCTACAAATTCATAATCGCATGTTTTTTGGAATATGATATTATTTCTCTTCTGTAATTCGGAATACCATAATTGTGGTTCTTGGTGCCTCTGATGCAGGGTGACATGGTTGGTATCAGCAGAAAGAATCCGCTTGATGGATGAGGATGCCGTTATAGAGGGGGTTGTGATGGAGCAAGCTCGCATCGCAAGTAACGAGCGCCTCCTTATTTCTTGCACCTCTCAAGGATCAGTTGTCCTCTGTCATTTGAAAACTTGGTAATTGTGATGGATTAGTCAGGTATACAAAGCCACAAAGATTACCTGTTTGTTACGTATGGAGACCTAATGAATTGATGTTGGTTCGCAATTATCTATTGGAGTGGGAGCGTTTCGGTTATCTTGAAAACCATTTTAGTTGCTCTGGATTCTTTACCACAATGCATGCATTTGTAGTGGCTAATTTAATTGCACAATGAGATTTAGCACAAGAGAGAATAGTTCATAGTTCCTGCAGGTTGTTTGAGTGTAAAAAACTTGTCAAAATCTTCCAAAATGAAAATCGAAAATACTGTACAGGTTTCTTCACGGTTTCAAGCATTGCCACTCAAACGTAAAGTAGGTTAGATTTTTAGGGTTGATTAGAACCCAGACTTTCAATTTTGGCCGTTGTAATGTACAATGTACTGGAGCACAATCAACAGATCATGAAAATGTGAACATGGCTTGCCTCTAGTTGTGTCATTAGTCTTGATTAAGCTTGTTCAGATCAAGATCAATCTGAGGTTGTTCATGAGTACAGAACGAAATGAAATTTGATGACCTTCTAGTTTGTTTGCTAGATCTACTGTACTTACTAAGCTCAGATCAGGAAGGTAAGGTACTTGTAATTTGGATGAGGGAGTAGGTTAGACTAGTCATGCTACATTAGTGATCTTGTGTGTTGCCCTACATATTTAAAAACATTGCACAGATCAACTCATCTAAGGTTATTTGGAATCTATTTCCGTATGAATATCCTGGATTTAGGGGATATTATACAATGAATAGAGTGGTAACAAAGATTATTTGACAGGAAATCTTCAGCTCGATAAGAGAGGGAGGAAATGGGCGGAATTGTTTTGAGTGGTTGCTTTTGAAGCTCCAAGCAAGCTCTGTTGCACCCTTGCACTAGTGATTACAACACATACCATTGTTGACTTGAACTGCATCAAATGGAGAGTGATATTGCGAGTGTAGTTCTATTTCACCTGACAGATGATAACTGCGATTCTATACCTTTAAGGATTGAAGTTGATTCATGGGTCACCCTCCAACCAGGAGAGAGGGGTGGCCATGCACAAGATGCAAGGAGGCACGGTGGAGCTTCACTATTGGGAGCATACAAAGCAAAGGTCCTGAAATTTAGACCAGGCCGAACTGCAGCTCCGGTGTCTCAGATTCTGGTACAGCATGCATACATGCACAGACAACTACATCTCAATCCCCGTACACCTATTCAACTTGAATCAGCATGCAATTGTAAGTTGACATTTACACTTTGTTATTTTCATTGGTTTTACGTGCAAGTGAAATATTTGAATTAAGATTTAGCAACAATCAAAGTTGACAATTCTCTGTACGTCTAGATTTGTATCCATCAAAGCATGAGGATTGGATTCACCCATCTAGTATTATAGGAGTGATTTGTGTCACTCACGCCAGCATTGGAGAAGCAACAAAAGATAACCGCACACATCGACAGTTGCTGGAGGACTCAATATTCTTCTACAATGCCTGGTACCATCCAAGCGAAAGAGGTGGCTATGGATATCTTGAGCCCATACCTCTGCCAAAATTTGACGACCCTAGTTGGCCTCTTCCTGACATGGCAACAACAGAGTCTTTTAGAGCACGCCTACGATCAGATTTTATAACTTGTATGAAAAATACTACAGGCAGCCGAGCCACACACATAAGTTGGTTTATGCCCATTGGCGTGATGGTGGATTTATTCTCTGTTGCATCAAACATTCACAGGACACAAACAACTTGGGTGTTCAAGGATATATCAACAAAGCTATTCAACTCATTGATGGATAGTGGCTGGGACACTAAGATTGTATCAGGTGCAGATGAGCTCAAGTGTATTGTTGATAGACATTCAGTTAGCTTCAAGTACCACATCAAGCGGTCAACTTTATACACAAATTTTCAGTTTTACCGTATGAGGCTTATTGATGGCGTCTGGAGGGACATTGATCAACGACAAGGTGTACAACCAGTAAAAGTCGACTGTGAAATGGGAGATTGGCATAAACAACTTGAAGTTGGACACACTTGGACCTTGTCATCTTTACGCTCAGAAGTTCAAATGGCTTTAGGATCGAATGCTCCAGAAGATTTCTCTTTTTGGATTATTCATGGTGGTCTTCTTCCTGACGAAAAGGTGCTATACTTCTTTGCATTTATGATTGACTGACTTTGATTCTCTTTGATCCTTTATGATAGTGTGACTTTAATTCTGAAGAAAAGTTCAAATTATTGCAGGTGAATCGCAGGAATGAAAGAAATAGAACTGCGTCAAATGTGCTACCTCCAAAGCTCCTGAGAGTTGTTGCAAAGCTGAATTAGCTACCAGGTTAATTATAGCAATGTACTACCATGCAGTTAAGATGTCAAATTTTACAATGAAATCAACGTTATTTATAGCTCTAGTAAAGCACCAAAATCTGAATTTTTTTCTATTTGACAAATATTATGACACTAATCTTAAAAATCTGACAAGGGCTAAGAATATTTAAGACTTGCAAGTTGAGTATGTGATTGGGCTTTCTATTTCTTCCCAGTTACTCTGTTAATTTAAGGGAAAAAATTTTCATCATTTTTTATTTGTCTGATTAAATTATAAACATACTCATTTCACATACCAGCGAGCAACAGAGGAAGCTGCTGTATGACCTTATCACGAACCGAGCTGGCGCCATGAGCAGAATTCCCAGCCAGGGAGCAAATTCGGCTGACAGCCATGCCAATAACACGGCTACGGTACGCGGGTGACCCTGAACTCTCTCAAACTTTGATTCAATCACTTAACTTTGTGTTATTGGCTCGGAGAGTGACAAATGTTTATTATAATACCAGACATGGATTTATAATATTGTATTTTATCCATTGAAAATAAAAATGTGAATGAAGTTTGTTTGTTCCAAAAATGACAAGTACTTTACCATGCAATTTAGATAAGCTTACTTCAAGCTCACGTACCCTCAAATTAGATACTGACGTTGTTTCTATATGTGGCAGGTACTTGCTGCCAACTCTGTCACACTTGTCGCGCCACAATTTCGCATGAGCTGTAGCACTGGAAGCAACCGATGCTTCCCTCCTCTTCAAAATCACTAGCTCTGTCGCAAGTCCTTCACTGGTTCAAAATTTTTCTTTTTCTCCTGCCTTCTCTTGATCTCTAAATCGATGTTGAATTATTCTGTACCAGTGTTGGTAGGTTTGAACTATAGGACTTTTTTTGGACCTGCCACCTGAGTGCTGGGTATGCCTTTGATAGGCTGTTTTTGCAGCATAATGTGAATATTCCATACCTTGGCAACTCCAAATTGCTAAACTACCGTATGTATCCACAAACCAGCTTGCGTGCCTTACAAATGCATGCTGCCAATCACAAGAGCATTAGAATAATAGATTTTTTTTTTTACTTTCTAATTAGCCAATTTCATTACATGATTTTGAACAACAATTTGAACTTTCAAGTTGAAGGTAGAGAACTCACTATGTAATGTGTCACATGGGTTTCCCCAAAGGCAGTTATATATGCCCTTCCCCAACTTGTTACCAAATTTTGGAATGCATGTTGCTCTTCTCTTGATAGGATTAGTTTTGTAAAGTATAATCTGAGTAGGTCCAGTTGAGCCCAAACCTCTAGCTTTGCTCGTTTACTTTCTCTGTCATCCATGAAATTCTTCTCTGCATTGACTACGTCTATATACAACTTCTCTGACCCTTCTAGCAAAGGAGATTGCTTGAATAGTTTAGCAGCATGAGCACCGTTGAAGGAAGGCTTGCAGGGAACATCACTATTTTTACCAGACATCTTTTCATCTTTGAAAATTTTAACATTGCTGCCATGGGCTCCAGTCGCAGAGACCACCTCTTGCATCTTTGTGATTGCTTGTTGTTGTATTGATTTGTCTCCAAGTGTCCAGATAAATTGGAAATGAAGGTGGACTATTTTTTCAACTATCCTATTGAAGGCATGCAACATGCACATGTGAACTCGGCTCA
The DNA here is from genome assembly GCA_951230915.1 of Antitrichia curtipendula. Classification (NCBI taxonomy): domain Eukaryota; kingdom Viridiplantae; phylum Streptophyta; class Bryopsida; order Hypnales; family Leucodontaceae; genus Antitrichia; species Antitrichia curtipendula. Next base: position 20,600,444 of record OX579633.1, on the reverse strand, counting down.
TAGGGACCGCAAATATTGGCTTCCAGCGAACTAATTTGTCACCTTCTATTATTGGTTTGGCCTCCACTGTTGACGAAAATAAGCCTCCTTTCCAGCTGCTGTTTTTTTAGCAAAAGATGCTGCTGCTTGTTTTCCGGAGTTGATGACATTCTTAGTTGATTCTTGGCAACAATACATACATGTCATTTTAGCTTGTGATCCATGATTGAGTCCATACAAGCATTTAATAGTTTTCATATCTGCTGCAATATGCCACTGGATTCTAAACTCACCGATTCCTGGTACCACCAAAACTTGACCTGCTTCTTGTGCTGCAATAAAACTTGGAATTTTTGTCTGACCAAATACCCATTTTAAAATAGCATGCGATTCCTTTTCCACTTGAAAGCATCCTACAGGCCAGATTTCTCGTTCAGATTGTACACTAAAATACTTTGAACTTTTTTTCTCAATCTCTGGATTTAAAGCCCGATTCATGATAGTAATGCTCACACGTTCAAATTTCTGATCATGGACAATCTCAGCTTCATCCATTTTTAGCACAAACATGAGTGGATTTCCTTGTAATTCTGCACAACAAAGCAAATAGTATGAATTCAAAGTTATAGTTCAATATTCAAACTGCTTTAATGAGCCTGCTTGGTGTTGGTGGTGATTTGTTGTTTGACACAAACATGCTACTTTACAAAACTAGAATGCTGAAGCAGGTTCAATATAAAAGTAAGGAATCATTCCTTGAAATTCGGCACTATTGTGACAAACTCCAGGTCATTGTTCAATATAAAAAGTAAGGTATCATTCCTTGAAATTCGGCACTCATTGACACTCCTGTTCCGTTTTAATGAGCTGGGGGTCCTACCTTGCTGAAGCTTAAATGCTGTCACCTAACAGTCAGAAGCCCATGCACCCAAATTGTTACCAGTACATATATGGAGATGAATTACCTAGAGCTTGTTGAAAACCCAAAGTGTCTTTTGTAACATAAAATTCTTTAAAAGAGGCATGCCTCTTTTTCAGAACAATGCCAACTAAATTATTTAGGGCAAATTGAATGAAAACTAAAGCGGTGACACTTGTCATCAAAGACAAGCATCTTGAATTGAGAATCTCTCCTTTCCATCCAAATTTCGAGGATTCTCACAAGGATTCTCTAGAGTGTTGCGTATGATTGTTTCGTATAATTACTATAGTTGTTAATGCTGAGAAAAGCGCCACAACTGACTTGAACAATGATGTAAAATTTCAAGGAATGACCCTTAATACTTTTGAGCGAGAGTACCAAAGAGTCGGTCAAAAAACCTCTTATGAGCATAGAAGTAGACCAGAACCAAAAGATTGGCACAACAATCAACCTAAAAGCTAAGTTCCAAAACCAAATCTGGGATTATATAATCTTGAGCCAACTCAATTCCCTCATATCGTTTGTCACTAAGACCTGAGAGATGTGCTCGAAACTATACTAACTTAAGATACACAATCATAAACTATGCAATAAACTCACCAAAAGGATTAGCAAAACTGAATAATACCTATCACAAATTCACGATATCTTGTAAATTAAAGAAAATCACTCATGATTTGGTTCCTTGGACCTTACACAAGATTAACGGCCCTACACAAGAACACTCAGAAGGCCACACTATTGACATCATGTATCTCCCCGGCCAGCTCAAAATATACTTTGCCACAAAACCAATTCAGATAGTAAGACCAGGCTTACAAAGTTTGCTATGTCCTTACAAAATCTCAAATAATTGAAGCAAAGTTTTTGCAGACAAAGGAATTAAGTAGTACCTTCAGGTGTAAATTGATACAGATTCACCATTGTCCTCTGCACTGCTTCGATATCAACAAACAAGTTATTGTTGTCGTGGAGCTTCAATCGCGTGGGTTCTTTTTTCTTTGATTTGGAGTCAGGTGGAAGCTCTAATTCGTTGTTGATGCTGTAGTAGGCGCCAACAAACTCTCTAAATTTCAAATTGAGTTCTCTTCGAAGCTGACTCACATGATAAGGCTTTGGGAGACAGGAAACCCGAATTCGTCTACAAGCAGACTTGGCACTTTTTGAAAATGTTTGGAAGATAGCATTCCAACCGCTTTGGGTGATGTTGTTTCGATCACAAGTTGCAAGTACGTCCTGAGGAACCATATGTTTACCAATTTTCTCCAAATTTTGGTTTGTCACATCCACTCCGACAGATTCAAAAGCAGGCATAGCAAGAACGGTATTCACTTCTTTTTTTGAAAGAATGTGTGCAAAAATCTTTCCTGATTCAACTTGTGATTCAATAGGACCACATAGTCGCCGCTTTCGGTGATTAGCTGCGTTATCTGCTTGGACTTGTTTCACTGTAGCTGGAGCGATGATTGCCCTGGCTAATCTTCGTTGCACCTTTGCGTGACCACCTGACTGTACTAGCTCATGCATGTCCTTCCTAGTACGAAGTTGCTGGCAATATCCGTACGGCGTCATCTTCACTCTACGCCATTTTCGTTGTAGCTGCAGCAATTCTTTCTTTGTCTAGTTAAATTCACAGGTTACCTTTTCTAAGTCTAGCTGGTGACTTCGGATCAGTGATTCTGTTTCACTCACTTGATTTCTTTGCAATAATCCAATTTCAGCCTCTAGGGTGACCTCCGATTGCTCACTCTCTTCTACTTCAGTTCTTAATGATTGTATTTTATTTTGTTGTGAAGAAATCAGAATCCGAGCATTAGCAGAGGCACTCTTCATACTTGAATTCTCTTCTTGCAAAGTTGAAATCTCCTGTTGCAAATTCAGGATTTCTCGTTTCTCTCTATCTGAATCTAGACATACAGATCTATAATCACTCATGCTTGATTGTAGTACGTAGTTCAATCTCATAATTTCTAATTCCATTCGATGTCTCTGAAGCGTATGGAAATCAGAACCCTCAGGATTTTTTTGCAAATTGCACGCATAACCCAGGAAGCCATCCTTGCCGTCCCCTACAAATTCCAACAGTGATCTGACATCATTGAATCTTGGACGTTTTTTAGTAATCGGATCCAGTGGATAAATCTCGGCGTCCAACCACAAATCAAGATTCTTACCACCAGCATCCCTTCTCTCACTGAACTCTGATCTCTGTGTTTGTTCAGCTAACATTTGCCCTCTGATAATCAGAGGTCGGTACTGGGAATTCAGCGAGACTTGTACCTTGCACGGCACTGCATTGTCCATGTCTAATAGAAGTTAACGTTCAACAGTTCATGCAGATTGCCAGGTCGACCTTGAAAGTTGATGCTGCTAGCTTATAAAGCTATAATATATACTTATAACTTGAAAACAGGTAATCGCAGTGAATAGTAATATGCAGAATTCATCTCTATATGACAAGTCAATGAGTGCAAAATGCGATGCTGGATATCTTCTCTTGCATTGCAACGTTATAATTTCGACTGACTTCACGTGAAATCGCCAGCAAATTGCAAAGCCGCTTGAGTCCTTTTCAGAAAAAGGAGGCTCTAATCTTCCAACACCATATAAGCATGTTGCCTCAAAAGATACAAGGATTCTGGAATGTAACCTGCTTCAATGAATGAGTGTGTGAGGCAAATAACTTTGCGCGTACCATTGAGGCCAAGTGACCAGTTATCCTCTGAACCCTCAAGCAGCTACTCTTCATATATCCAAGTATTTGAAAACCAAAGCATCCAGTGCACAGTGCAAACATTCCTTCGACTCCTATTGCTGGAGTATAGCTGCAAAAATTAGTAAAAATTTCTGGCTTCTGTTAGCATAATCCCTGAAGGCCTGAAAGTGGGCTACAGAATGACTCAAAACTTGTATCATAAGCAGAGTATTTCATAGAAAGACTACTTCAAACCTCTAATTTCACACGTTGCAATTGCTTCTTACCCACTACTTTTAAAATGCGGAGTATTGACAGTGTTACCTCAATGACTTCATCAATACATCAAATGAATGCGGCCCAAATCTATATCTCCAGAAGCAGTGAAGTAGGGAGGAGGTCGTCGGAGGGCGATGGCGAGCTAAAAGCTTGTGCTGCAACATACATGGAGGTGGTGCAGCTGCACATTTTGGAAGAGTTGGGGGCGTTAACTTACCACTTGAAACCATGTCTAATAGTACCAAAAGGCACGCGTATCTGGCTGTGGAGACACGCCAATTCGTTAATGAGTGGCCCCAATTTAAATGCATACCGGAAATTGGCGGTGACAGAACTGACAGTGGATCTCACATTAAGTACTCATAGACGTCAAAAATTGCCATAACAAATGGAGAAATTAGAATTTTCTCACATTTTTGACAGATAGAATTTTAAGTAATGTAGTTGGGTAATATGAGCTTCAATCACTTTCTTAGTTTTAAATCAGAATTATTAGTGGAAAAAAACTTTTCATACAAATCACTCTTTTTCCTACATCTTCTAATAAGTGGACTTACAAAACTATTTGAAATTGTGACTGAAGAATTTCTTATACTTCAAAATGCTATTCTTTGAAACATTACAAACTCAAGTGATTCTTACTATGACTTGTAATTCTTACAATTATTCTAATTCACTCCAAAAATCATCACAAAACATCAATATAATAATCAATATTTTAAACATTTTCCAAATTTTTCACAATTTCAAGAGATTTCATCAATGAATTATAAGAGACATAAAAATGTGGAGCCACATTCTACTTCATAATATTTCACTTACAAAAAGTTCAAATTATGTGAATTTTTACTACAAATTTGTGTAAAAAGACTTTTTATTCTACTTACAAGAGTGCCTTTCCAAAAATAAACTTGTATGAGTACCACAAATGGTGCTAAGTTGCTCTGCAATGTTCTTATAGCACTCACAAGTGATGCTTCAATACTTCCATGATTAACAATTGCTTTGTGCTATAGAAAAGTTGTTGATTTTTACATACCTATATTTGGAAGACACAAATTTGTCAAAAGTATGCTTCCTCAACTCCCAAATTCTCTCAACAATGCCAAGTAAAGTTTCACACGGCTAGCTGTAGGAATCAAATGAGTATCAAGTTGCATTGAAGCTATTTAGATGAAGAATTGGGTATCTTCCAATGTCATTTGGTTTCAATGAAACATTGGATAGTGGTTCATTCTAAACAATGAAAAGGAGATTCATTGCTTTTCTTAATAAATGTGTGATTCTACTAAGTGGTTTAAGATTCATGTTTAAGATGGTTTTAGAAAGGTCTTCAACATACATTTCAAATAAATTCATATTGCATACACTTTCTTCTCACTTTGAATGCTTCACTTTTATGGTACTTGAAATTCATTAGTAAGATTAGAATTCTTACAATTTATAGTTTACACTTGACTAATGTCACTAACTACTACTTTTAAAGGTTATTATTGTAGTCACATATGAAGTAATTAACTTAGGACATCCTTCCTATTTTCCAAATATTCAAATAATAATCAAACATAAGAAATTTTGTATATACATACCCTCCACTTTTTCATTACCAAACATTCACATTAACCCCTAGAGGACCGGCATGCATTTTTGGTTGTATAGAATTTTTGGGCAGGTATGTGTGACTAGAGATTTCCATATTTTAGGCTGAAATTTTAATAGAAGGTGGGCACAAGGAATATCTTTCATATTCACTAAATTTCATGACATTTGGAAATGTGAGTAAAATAGTTATGGCCTAATATGTTACTTTTTTTTGTAACTGGGCAGTTTGGGCAGATTTAGAAAAAATCACTATTTTCAAAAACAAAGTTTTGAAATAGGTTTTCTAGGATTCTATATACATGAAAATCTTTGAATCATCCGCTTTTGATCTAGAAGTCAAAAGTCATGAAGATGTTGAGTTTGCACGCAATTATGGATTCTCTACTCTAAAATAAACTTTGAAGTCCTTTATCTTACTCAATTTTCAATATTTTTTGAAAAAAATCCTAGGACATAGCTGGTTTATTACAACATTGCAACCATTGGGATTGGCATTTTTCAATTCTATAATTAAATTCTTGACAATTTAGTATTTTGAATCATTCTCTACTACTATTTACTTACTATTTCTTCCTATATGTTGTACAATTCGTAATGATCTGAAATTTTTCAAGCATGTAGCCAACTTGTTTAGGAATAAGAATCCAAAGAAGCACTGACATTATTGAACATTTCTTCATCAAAAAGTGAGCTTGTGAAGTACAACTATCCTGTTTTTTGCAAGGCCAAAAAAATGATTTCAAGGAATATGAATGCTTACATCTTGCAATTTATGTGGTGGAAATTTCTGAAATTTTTAACCACATATTCTGAAGTCAACATACTACAAGATCCTACAGTCACATGTGTTAGAAAAAGTTTTTTTCCAAAACTTGGGTGCTTGTACTAAGACTCTTTTTCCAAAAATTGGGTGCTATTTTTGAGCATTTTTGATGAAAACATAGTCATGGAACTTTAGGGGTTAACCAAACATTTATACTAAGATTCAAAATAAACAATACACTTGCAATGCATGCGGTGGCAATCTATAGGATCCCATTCCAGCTCTGGAATCAAGGGTCTGCTTTCACAAATGAAAAGATTAAGGTAGAAGCACTACTTGTCGACCACGCCCAATACCCAACCTGTAGGGTGCACTATTTGCAACCTTAGGTTGGAAATCAAGTTTGGAGTGTTGTTTTTCTATCCTTTTCAAAGTTGGGACTAATATGGTTATGATACATGTCCTAAAGTAGAGCGCATCCTTGAACAATCGGAATTGGAAGACTCTAGACATTGCTAAATAGTGAAATGCACTTTTTGGCTCCCAAAATTCACTGTAATTTCAATTTTGGGAATCAAATTCTGAAAATTTTGCAATCTTCATATTTCCTATCTTCCTACATGGGAAAAATTTCCACCACCTCATACTACACACAATCTGCTCCAAAACTCCGAATACTGGTGCTTCTACCTTACTGCTATTGTGCTGGAAGTTGCAGACTGGCTTGCAGTTGCTCCAGTACGTAATAACTTCTTCAATACATTCTTATTTATTTTGGGTTCCTTATCACTGTTATTATTATTATTACTGTTATTCACACCGCTCCAGGGCATGCTGAACCTGAGGAACTTTCAGAGACAACCACCTGCATAATCAAGCATTGCAATGAAGTTTACAATTATATGCTAAAATCTCCCACCTAATAATTAAAACAAGGTAGAAATTTGATTTTCTTAAAGTTACGAAACCACCTGACGATATGATTCTCAAACTGCCAATTGTCGCATGATGATACAATGCACGGAAATCAATGCAAAAAAAAGCAACAGAGAGTGATAGGGTTCATGTCTTTTGCACTTCAATTGTGAGTTGGCTCCAGTGTGTGGTCTACAGAGCCACCAATAATCGACCGAATAAGGATTTCCAACATGATCTGGAGTAGTGAAGGCAAAACAAATAATTGTGAGAGGTACATCAATAGAAATCACAGGGATTGCAAAAAAAAAAATGGTAATTTTATCGCTTGAACTGAAAATCATAGAAATTTTAGCAGGCAAAAAAAACTCTAGACCCATAGACATCCACTAGAGTCTTCTAATTCCGACCCATGAATAACTTCTAATTCCAATCACTCAACAATTTCCCAATAGTAACAACTAATCCTAAACAAGCACCTCAACATATAAAATTGAAAAAGTCAATGCCAAATTCTATTTCTATTACAATCTAAAGCTACAAAAAATCAAAAAATTGTAAAAAGCTCAGAAACAGTCCAATGCCTCTACCATTTTGCATGTAGGTGCCTAATTAAATAAGTTACATATACACAAATTTTTAGAAAGTTTGACCCAACCAAGACCAAGTTATGACCAAAACTACTCAACTGTGACTAATGTGACTAATACCCCCAAGGGGTATTAGTCACATTAGTTACAGTTGAACAAAGATCCTCAAATGTATGCCTTCAAAGTTTCCAAATGGTCCAAAAACTTTCCAATGGTAGCAACTAATCCTAAACAAGTACCTCAACATATAAAATTGAAGAAATCCATGCCAAAACCAATTTTTATTATAATCTAAGGCTAAAAAAATAAAAAAATTGTAAAAAATTCAAAGAGTGTCTAATGCTTCTACCATTTGACATGTAGGTGCCTAACATAGTAAGCTACATATACACAAATTTTTAGAAAGTTTGACCCAACCAAGACCAAGTTGTGACTAAATTTACTCAACTGTGACTAATGTGACTAATACCCCCAAGGGGTATTAGTCACATTAGTCACAGTTGCACCAAGATCCTCAAATGTATGCCTTCAAAGTTTCAAAATGGTCCAAAAACATCCCAATGGTAGCAACTAATCCTAAACAAGCACCTCAACATATAAAATTGAAGAAATCAATGCTAAAACCTATTTTTATTATAATCTAAAGCTACAAAAAATAAAAAAATCATACGAATTTCAAAAAGTGTCGAATGTTTCTACCATTTGACATGTAGGTGCCTGATATAGTAAGCTACATATACACAACCTTTTAGAAAGTTTGACGCAACTAAGACCAAGTTGTGACTAAATTTACTCAACTGTGACTAATGTGACTAATACCCCAAGGGGTATTGGTCACATTAGTCACAGTTGCACCAAGATCCTCAAACGTGTGCCTTCAAAGTTTCAAAATGGTCCAAAAACTTCCCAATGGTAGTTACTAATCCTAAACAAGCACTCAACATAAAAAATTGAAAAAGTCAATGCCAAATGTTATTTTTACTATAAACTAAAACTAAAAAAATCAAAAAATTTGTAAAAAGCTTAGAAAGTGTCCAATGCTTCTACCATTTGGCATGCAGGTGCCTGATATAGTAAGCTACATATACACAAACTCTTAGAAAGTTTGACCCAACCAAGACCAAGTTGTGACTAAACTTACTCAACTGTGTCTAATTTGACTAATATCCCCAAGGGGTATTAGTCACATTAGGCACAAGTTGAACCAAGATCCTCAAACGTGTGCCTTCAAAGTTTGAAAATGGTCCGAAAAATTCCAAATTGTAGCAACTAATTCCTAAACAAGCACCTCAACATATAAAATTGAAGAAGTGAATGCCAAAGCCTATTTTTACTTTAATCTAGAGCTAAAAAGGAAGGATGTCCTAGGATAATTACTTCATATGTTCTTGTTTAGGATTAGTTGCTACCATTGGGAAGTTTTTGGACCATTTTGAAACTTTGAAGGCATACATTTGAGGATCTTGGTACAACTATGACTAATGTGACTAATACCCCTTGGGGTATTAGTCACATTAGTCACAGCTGAGTAAATTTAGTCACAACTTGGTCTTGGTTGGATCAAACTTTCTAAAAACTTGTGTATATGTAGCTTACTATATCAGGCACCTGCATGCCAAATTATAGAAGCATTAGACACTTTTTGAGTTTCTTATAATTTTTTGATTTTTTGTAGCTTTAGATTATAATAAAAAAAGGTTTTGTCAGTGGATTCTTCAATTTTATATGTTGAGGTGCTTGTTTAGGATTAGTTGCTACCATTGGGAAGTTTTTGGACCATTTTGAAACTTTGAAGGCATACATTTGAGGATCTTGGTGCAACTGTGACTAATGTGACTAATACCCCCAAGGGGTATTAGTCACATTAGTCACAGTTGAGTAAATTTAGTCACAAATTAGTCTTGGTTGGGTCAAACTTTCTAAAAATTTGTGTATATGTAGCTTATTAAATAAGACACCTGCATGCCAAATGGTAGAAGCATTGGACACTTTTGAATGTTTAACAAAGTTTTGATTTTTTTTGCTTTAGATTATAATAAAAATAGGTTTTGGCATTGACTTCTTTAATTTTATATGTTGAGGTGCTTGTTTAGGATTAGTTGCTACCGTTGGGAAGTTTTTGGACCATTTTGAAACTTTGAAGGCATACATTTGAGGTTCTTGGTTCAATTGTGACTGATGTGACTAATTTTTGAAACTTCACATTGTGTGCCTATTGGCTTCTAGTGCCAACATTCTTAGGTGATGCCAATTTTTTAGAAATTTTATTATTGTAGTTTTTTATTGTATCTATTTGCAAATATTATCTTACACCATAAATTTGGATCCAAGTTTAGAATGACATTCATTTAGAACATTGATTTCATGTTCCGGATTTTTTCTTGTCTTTTAATGTTCTTTAATTATTATCATTTAAACTCTTTTATTTTTAGGAAAAAAATAATTTGTTGGATCCTTAATTGAAATGGTTTAGTAATCACAACGAATACTATACTCTAAGCTCCACTAACATGTATAGCACATGGAGAGAGAGAGAGTTTTGCAAATTAGCATTAACCTATGACTGAGCAAAATGTGAGTGTTTTGGAGACACACGTAATTGATTTTAAATTTTATAAGAGAATAGCTTGAGTGAGTTCATAATCCATCTAACGTACACCAATATATATCCATGATATAAAAACACATCCCAAACATGATTTGAAATTGAAAGAAAATTTATCCCTTTATAAAATAACCACCTCCACAATATTACAAATTGATCCATTTATTATTATAAACATTGAATGGCAAATCCACATTCTCCTCTCTTTTGTACTATTCACTATTTTTGGTATTCTCCTTGTTCCTTGTCTATTCATAATTAGGGTTTAACATTTATTATGAAAATATATTATTTTTATCCCCATGTTACATTTTGAACTGAAGTTGTAGAAATGGTCACATGAAAATTGAGAAATTTAGAAGGAAATGAAGGAAGAAATGAAACATGTAACCATAGGGTCAGATTTCTACCTTCATCTATACCATATTTTAGAAAATGCTCAAATTTTCTCTTCCCCCCCCCCCCCTTGTGCAACAATGGGTTATTTTCTACTTTGAAATTCTATGAAGATTAGTATAGAATATGTAAAATATAGAATGTATCTTTTGGGTTGATATACATGCTTGATTTATAGCTATTATCCAATTTTTTTAAAACCTTGATCCCACATTCAGAGAGAGTGACAAACCTTGCTATTTAATGAGGCAAATAACTTTGCTTTGTGGAATTTAGTGCAACATGCTACCTAAATTATTAGGATTTAGTTCAATATGCTACCTCCAAGACAAACAGACATCGATTTTGGCAACCTTCAGAGTGAATAGTATTAAAAGAAATTAGAGAAGATAAGATTTTGTAAGTTTTTTAGGGATTATTGGGAGTATAATAATACAAAACTAACAAAATAGATGCTAATTCCAATGTAGAGGAAGTTGCACATTGGCTACCAAATTCTATTGTTTGTTGCAATCTTGACTAAAATCTAAATTTTTCAATATTTATTCCAATATACTTTTAGCTCCTGAAAATTTTAAGTAAGGTGAAAACACCCATTCCCGTCCCTGTACCTTGCCATGGACCCTAGACTCACCCAATTATGTCCCTAGACTTTAGTTAATCCGTCAGCCAAATGCTTGGCTTTAATTGGCTGACATATTTGAAGGACACTTACCAATATCTGACTGGCTTAAGAGCTGATTTCCGCAGGGTTCAGTTTTGGGTGCACCTACATGATGGTTCCAGTGATCTAGAGACCCACAACTTTGAAAAATCATAGAAATTACATATGACATCCGAAAAATCTAATTTATTTTTGGAAAATTCATGATTTTTTCTCGCTAACATCAGAATTTTTTTATTTTTTTAAATGATGCCTCCAATTATGCTGAATTCCTTAAAGTGACGGTTTTGGGTGCTTCCACCTTTGCAATGGAGCAAAATCTAACCACTTCTGTGAATGCTAGTCCCCGCAGCTAGATATGCGTGCCTTTTGGTATTAGACATGGATTCAAGTGGTAAGTGAACGCCCCCAACTCTTCCAAAATGTGCAGCTGCACCGCCGCACAACATCTCACCACTTGTTTTGTAGAACATGTGGCCTCCTCTTCACCTCTTTCGGGGCTCCTATTGATTGGACTGCTCTTGCATTGTCAGTAATGGCCAGTTTCAAACATCTTCAGCTTATCATTGATCAATTGATGCTGTGCGTATTCTGTGATTTCATTAATTTTCAGCTTTTCATATCAATGCTGTGCGTAAAAAGGTTATACACTGCAATTTGATTAATTTTCTTCAGCTTCTCATTGATGATATGCGTAACTGTCGATGCCGTGCGCAGCAAGGTTGTATACTGTAATTTGATTAATTTATATGCCGCAATGCCAATCCATGAAATGAAATGATATCCATAAGATTATTTTATTTGTGAAATGGGTGAAAAGGAAGATTGATGTCACTGACCTCATCCATACTCGCTTGGCTTGTCTGCAGATACAGAAGACGCGGTCTAAGATAGAGCTGCAATGCATCACCACAGATTGAAGGCTATATACCAAACTAAATCAAAACGAATCCACGGCACACTGAACCATATCTCCTTCATCGTCTTTTTGGGGAATTTTAGTAGCTTCCATATCTTGAAACATTGGCCATTTCAATTTTGAACTCTCGCAGGCAATGTGACGTCTCTATCTACAAGGTAAGGGCCACAATCATTAAAATTTATGCCACATATAGTATGGAATGAGATCGATAAGATTGTATTATTTCTAGTTCCTTAATTCCCAAACCTTAAATAGTGCAGTTTTGATGCTTAGACTCCTAGGGTTGTGTTTGTACAATTGTGGCAGGCTTAATTAAAAGTACGCTTGTGATCGACGTGGTACGTGTAGTATATGCCGTTACAAGTGGTTTTTGCATATTGTAAATTGTTTGCGGGGGCACGAATGGTCTTGAGCTTGATGTTTTGCGTGTATATGAATCCCCTAAGCTAGCTTTGCTTGCCCTACTCGCTTTTCAAGTATTAAGGTAACAGAAGAAGTCGTAATTCAATGCATAATTCTGATTGTTGAATGTCATATTTCTGTATCTACAACAGTTTGTCTTCAGATTTTTTATATTGAGGTATTTAGTTGTTTGGCGTGTATGATTGTATGTTAACCAACAACTGGAGATGGTGATACTATTCAATATGACAGTGCTGTTCAACCATCTATAGCAGAGGGAAAAATCTGATGTGCATGTAAATCTTCAAAATGGGTCTTGTTAGTAAACATTGTGTGGGCCGTGCCCTGTTATGTTTCAAGGCTATCGTGAGTCTGGGTGGCAGTCTTTGAAGCTAGTAGTTGCTACTTGAAGCTGATAGTTGTTTCTTGAGCTTCTGACATAAAGAACAGAATTTGCTCTGGGGCACTTGATGTTTTTCCAAGTCGATCATGATCAGCAATCTTTTGTGCAAAAGACAAGACGACTCTGAACTTTGTGTGGGACCTGCCGGCAGTACATTGGTCATTAGCCAACAATTAGGCCGACGTGATGATTCTATGTAATGGGCAGATGTCCAGAAACCAACCTAAAAAAACCAGAACTCCATGTCCTTAGCTATGCATTACAAGGTGCCACATTCTTGGTAAAATAAATACACAGAGGAAATTGCTACTCACTTGATAACAATGGAGACAAGGCCAAGGCTCCGGTGGAGACGACCGCGATAGTGCATATAAGTCAAGCCTTCAAAAGCACCGCATAAGAGCTTTCTGATGAATACGATATGCCTCTGGGTGGGCCTACTCATGTGAAAACGGTATCAAAAGGCCTCAGCTGCCCAGCCCTCTATGGTTTCATCAGCAGCCATTTCTGTTGAATCTGCTGCTGTCACTAGAACACCGTCTCGAAATAGCCTACACTACCTTAAGACAACCCATGCACTCTCCATCATTACAAGCATGCTCTACAGTCGAGGCTTTGTCAACTTTCCTAAAGCCTTGACAAATGCAAGTCTTTTTATATCTCAGATTGGAAGAACCTTGTTTGATAGGACTAGACCGAACAAAAATCCTGGTTTCCAAAACACTCAGTACAGAGCATGCCACAACACCAAAATCTACGGATTCTCAATAACATGCAAAGGAAGTAGCTTTGGTGATAACCTGAAGCCTTTTATGATCTTCACTTCCATGTAGCAGTTCAAGCTAAAGTCAAAGGTTCGAAGGTTCTTCTCACGCACTTTCTCTTGCACTGACTAAGTACTTGTTCAGCCACAATCTAATCCTGCATCTAAAAATAAAACTAGGAGCCACTATGTTGTCTAGAGAGGAGTTGAGCATACTATTCTAGCATGTTCAGAAAAGTCTTCTTGACATCAATTCTTTTGGAGGAGTTTGTTGTGAAGTCAGGGTACACTAGAAATGGGAGTTCAGGAAACACTTCAGTTACAATTCTTCGTTTATTTCAATCACAAAGCAACGCTGTACTACCAGGACAAAGTATTGTTGGCTATATGGAAACTAATCGGAAGAGGACGTTTTAAATAGGCCTATCCACAAAGGCTATAAATTGATCTGAAGTAACGCACCTGCTCCCTTGTCCTAGTTTCAAAACCACCATAGAAGAAAAAGATGTTTTATGAGAAATCTCCTAACTCCATTTCCAGCAAGAAAAGTACCCTCAGGTCATCATCCCTTGACATGAAGACCACATGAAGACAAAATAACTCACTCTAGGAAGGCTCTCAATTTCGGTTTTCAAACGTGCTTTCTATACACAAACTTGAATTTGCTAAAGGATTCTAAAACTTCGGAATTCACAACTTGTCAGGGAAAAAAAGCAAAAACATTCTACAGAACTATGCTGGTTATCTGGAGGTATACCCCCGATGTGTTGCTACGGCACATCGGCAAATGGGATGAAGTAAGCAAAGCTTGCATACCTCAAATATTACATGAGTGGCAAGCTCATGGCAGCCTTTACATCTGCATTGCTGCTTGAGGTTAGCATTGCACAATAAGCCTGGTTAGCCCACAAACTCCTACTCGTTTGATCTCTTTGAAGCTTGTAACTGAATCAGGAAGGTAAAACAATCAGTAACTCAAACAGTTATCACTTAAACATGGTACATCTAAGTAAGTCCTGCACCACCATGCACCAATACGTTTCTTTGAATACAAGGTATCCATGCTAAGTTAGCCTAACACTCTCATTGTCATATGAGAAGAAAGAAAGGAAAAAACAAAGTCAAAAGAAATTAGCTGAAAAAATCATGCTTAGGGCTTGCTAATATTCAGATTGAACCTTCAACTTCTATTATATCAAACTTGAGGGAAATACCAAGATCTGTACTCTCTGGCTTGAGGTGAAAACCTATAATCGTGTATATCTTCAAAAAATCAAACAGATTTGTAAATTCCACTCAGAAAGAAAAAGTAGACCTAAACCGAATTAGACAAGTCCCCATTGGTTCACCCCTTCCCATACGCACTGCATACAAATTGCATTGTTACTCCGATAACACAAGACCTTTCTGCATGAACGACCTTCACAAGAAAACAATCAGAATAGAAGACCTGCAACCTTGTTAAGACCGATGCAACAATAGAACCTTGTCTTTTCCAGTGGAGCTTTCAGAAGGTGTACATCTACTACTACCCATTACCTTCGAGCCAATATATAAACAACGAATTCTCTATCATATGACTCAGCATCCGTCACAAATCATAATGTTCACAAATTGAAATTTACACATACATCATTCATGTGTAACCTCAAGTGTTGGTCAATAATGTAAGGGTTGGTCATCACCTTGTCTACACGCTTCCTTCCCCCATCTTGTGCTCTTCTTTTCGCAAAATGTCAGGTTGGTCCATACCCAAGGGTGCTTCTCGCCCAAGGACGGTTCCTCTGACTCCTGCTGCTGGAGTATAGCTGCAAAAATCAGTGAAAATTTCTGGCTTCTGTTAGCATAATCCGTGAAAGTGGGCTACAGAATGACTCAAAACCTGTATCATAAGCAGAGTATTTCATAGAAAGACTACTTCAAACCTCTGATTTCACACGTTGCGATTGCTTCTTACCCACTACTTTTAAAATGCGGAGTATTGACAGTGTTACCTCAATCTTCAACCTAAAGTAACAATGACTTCATCAATACATCAAATGAATGCGGCCCAAATCTATATCCCTGGAAGCAGTGAAGTGGGGAGGAGGTCGTCGGAGGGCGATGGCGAGCTGAAAGCTTTGCACTGCAATGTACGTGGAGGAGGGCAAACTGTGCGGTGAGATGCTGCTCGGAGAGCAAACTGTGCGTGATGAGCATGAACTGTGCGGAGGCGCCAACGGGATGCCAACAAGCTTGAAAGCCCGCGAAACAACTGCCAGGAAGGCCAAATCTATTGCAATCATTTCATGTCAGACCATTGCCAGCGGAAACTGTCCAAGGTGGGCACGCGATGGGAACACACCCAGCAAGGGAAATGATTAAATTTCTGGCTCCCTTAACGGCCTTGTTGAGGTCTCATATTTTTTGTAATGCTAGAAATTTGTTTTAGCCATGGTTGAAAATAGTTGTACGCTACAAGTCAGTGTTAGGGACATGACCTCTGGAACCTTCTAGTTCCTTTTACTTTAGATTAGAGTATATATAGAGGTCGAAGTTGAAGAGTCCTTCAGTCTCGACGACACATTTCCTGGAGCCATCACTCACCCCTCTTGTTATTCAATTCAAGTTCTTATCAATTTTATTCTTCTAGTGATTCAGGGGTCTAGTTCTTGTCAAGTATTCTTGTATCATGTGTCCCTAACAGTTTGTCGAGACTGACTCACTTGAATATTAGAACTGAGCCAAGATTTTATTTTTGGTTATTTTTGTCTTTTAGTATGGTTGGGACTCAAAACTTCATTATGCATGAATCCGTCAAGGCTAAGTTAGAGGCTATCCTTAATACTATCAATATGTTATCGGCCTGGACCACAATGATTGAAGGAGTCATTGGTAGCCTTCAACAACATCAATCTATTGCCAACCTAGAGGGAGGAGCTCCGCTTGTGATTCAACAAGATCTACCACAACAACAAAAGGAACCTTGTATAAGCCTGCTTGAGAAATTCGATGGCACGCGATTCAAGTTTCAAGGTTTTGTCAATCAAATTCGATTGATAATCGCCTTACAATCAAAGCGCTACACAACAAAAGAATCACGAATTGGATTGATTGGGACATTGCTTACGAGACAAGCTTTATCATGGTTTGCTCCCTTGTTTGAGAAAAATTCACCCATCTTGAACAACTTTGACATTTTTTTGGAGGCCTTTGCGGAAGCATTTAGAGAGCATGACAAGGCTCGTTGGGCAACAACAAAGATTTGGTCCCTACGGCAAGGGACACATTTTGCATCAGCTTACGCCTCGGATTTTGGACAACTTGCTTGCAACATCCAATGGGATGAAGCAACGTTGATGAGTCAATTCTATTGGGGCTTGAAAGATATTGCACTACAAGAAAACGCGTATTTTATGACTGCAAAAATATGATTGAGGATGACTGACGACTAGTTGCAGTCATATTCTTGAAGGCCAACACCTTGAGGAAAAATATGACTGCAAAATATGACTGTCAGTCATTTTTGGGCCTTCTACTTCACAAGTATATACCATACGACCATTAAAAACACCAAAGTACTTCATAGGGAATGTAGGGAACATGTTTGGGGAACGCTAAGTCATATTGTCAGTCACATTTCCATGGTAGTGTCATTTTTTTTGTTTTGGGCAACCCAAGAAAAATAAGGGCAATTCAAAAAAAAATTGGACAAGCCATTGTTTAAGATTTTGAAATCCTACTCACCTATTTTTGAGGGCTTTTAAAACCTAGTCACCACTTTTTTAGGGTTTTGAAACCCTAGCCGCCACTTTGTAGGGTTTTGAAATCCTAGCCGCCACTTCTTTGGGCCCTTCTTCCTTGCCTTTTATTGTCTCTTAGTTCATACTTGTTATTGTTTCTTATTTTTTGCTTCTTAGTTGTTGTCTTTTGTTGCATCTTAACTCTTCTTTCTTGTTGCTTCTTAGTTCTAATCATGCTTCTAATTTCTTGTTGTTGCATCTAAGCTCTTTCTTTCTCTAACATTTTAACTCTTTCTTCTTCTTAGTTCTTGTTTTTTGTTTCTTCTTGTTACTTTTCAATTCTTGCTTCTTATTTCTTTTTGTTGTATCTTAACCCCTCACCGCCCAAGGGGCCCAAAAGTGGCCTCACACAATCTAGCAGTCAACTTCAAAGTGCTGTAACTTTTGCGTCCGGTGTCCAAATTTAATAAAACTTATTGGAAAAGTTGCGCATACTAGACTAGTTTTTGTGGTAAAAATTTCAGATCTATCTAAGATGTATTGGATTTTTAGAAGCCATTCGAAGTTTGCAGATTCAATTTCAGTTCACCATACTGCATTGAGATGGCTGCAACTTCGGGGGCTTGTATCTTTTTCATCAAATGTTATTTTTCAATAAAAAAATTTGGATTTTGTTCCCCATAAAGTCTATGTAATGTGGGAAATTTTTCATGTCAATCCAAGTTGTTTCGAATGCTTGGGAGCAATTCGAAGTTCAAAATATAGACATTTCTGCATTACAGTGAACTTCGACGGCTTATAACTTCTTCAAACAAGGTTCGATTTCAATAATTTTTATTGGAAAAGTTGCGCATACTAGTCTAGTTCTTGTAGTAAAAATTTCATACCAATCCAAGAAGTCATGATTGACTGAGAGGCATTTTAGTAGAGGTAGGTTCAGCAATAGATGTGATTTTTTGCTACTTTTTTCACTGTTTTTTGACATTTCAAAATAATTTTGCAAATGCAATGAGTCAATTAAATGATTTTTTTTCCCACCAAAGTGTTTTTCTTTTGGTTTTGAATCACTTTTTAGTTTAAAGTTTTTTCATTTGAGTAGGTTTAGAAATCGAATTTCACCTCGAATTGTGTTTTGAGGACAATTTCAGCATCTTTTTTCAACACTAAAACATTATAATCTTTCAATCTATACGGTCAAATGACCTCAAATTTGATTTACACCATCTACAACATGCACACTACAATATTGTACGGTTGAGATGTTCATACCTTACTCACATTTAGACTTACAACACTTGAAAAGGGAAGTTGTTTTTTGACATGGTTAGGCCTTGGGCGGTGAGGGGTTAACTCTTGTTTCTTGTTGTTTTTTGTTGTGTCTTAGTTGTTGCTTCTTGTTTCTTTTTGTTGCATCTTAACTCTTGTTTCTTGTTGTGTCTTAGTTGTTGTTTCTTGTTTCTTGTTGTGTCTTAGTTGTTGCTTCTTGTTTCTTGTTGTGTCCTAGTTGTTGCTTCTTGTTTCTTGTTGTGTCTTAGTTCTTGTTTTTTGTTGCATTTTAACTCTTACTTGTTGTTTTCTCTTAGTACTTGTTTATTTTTCTTCTTGTTTTCTCCATCATCATTCTTATTTTTCCTACGTTAAACTTGAGCTACATATTTTGTGTTGTTGTAAGCCTTTGAAAGTTGAGCTTTGTTGTTCATTCACTAAAAATTAACCTCCTATTTCTTTAATTGTTTATGCAGGCACCAAAAGTTGAAACAAAGTCATTGGTGGCTGCTTGAAACCCAATAGAGCCATCTTCACATTATTGTAAGAAATATAGGCCTTATTGGATTTTGTAGAATGATTCATTGTGGTATATATATTTTGTATTGGTGACTAATAAATGTCAATGAAGAGAGTTGCTTTCCTTCTTACATTCTCCCTTTCCAATATGATTATCTCTTATATATCTCTAAAATCATATATATTTATTTTAACTATATAAAGTCTTTTCCAAAATATGACTTTGTATTTTTCAAAATATGACTGCAATTAGTTATAAACTACCAATGACATCCATATGAACTACCACATCAACCAAAACATGACTCATAAGAGTCATATTTCACATTAGTAAAATATGACTCACAAGAGTCATATTCCATGTCAGCCAAAATATGACTAACAAGAGTCATATTCTACATCTACGCAAAATATAACTGTACAAAGTTATATGCCACATTACCCAAAATATGACTAACCGCAGTCATATTCCACGTCAGTCAAAATATGACTAACCGCAGTCATATGCCACATTAGCCAAAATATGACTGACCGCAGTCATATTCCACGTCAGCCAAAATATGACTGGTCGCAGTCATATTCCACGTCAGCCAAAAAATTACTACATGGAGTCACATGCCACGTAGGATTTATTTTTGTTTGCCCGGGCAACTAAAAAAAAAGTCAAACCCTCAAAGATAGTCAAAGTATACGCCTTGTTGGCAAAAAATACGACTAATTATGGATAATTATACCCCTCAAAAAATATGACTGCCAATATGACTGATGTCCGAAGCGATTTGTCGGTAATGACTCATGTCAGTCATGTTGCAGTCATCTACAGTGATTTCTGCGGCCAGTCATATTTTTCAATTTTACGACTCATTGCAGTCATATTTTGTAGTCATAAAACATTGGTTTTGTTGTAGTGTTGTAAAGGATTTATTGTTGTCACTCCCTGATCCGCAAACGTTCAATGAGGCAATTAGTCAAGCAATCAAGTGCAACAACTAACTTTTCCAACATCGCCAAGACTAGAGCTCATAGACTCCATCAAGGGAGCAAACGACTCGGCAGACCTCATATTTGTTAGCGAGCAGTCCGAATTCTCATTTGGAGGTTGCAGATATACAAATCGATGCAATACGTATCAAACATCTTACTCCGGAAGAGAAAAAACATCGGATGGAGGAAGGACTATGCTTGTATTGCGGCGAAGGAGGTCACAAAGTCCTCAACTGCCCTAAGAAGCCAAATCAACCTATTATTAAGACCAGAACTGCCATAATCCAGGAAAACGCAGATGCCCAGTCACAATAGGAACTGTGCGACTAGACATTTCAATTTTACAACAACATTTAGATTCCTCTCTTTCCGCTCAACCTACACTATGATTTATAATTCCCTTGTTTTCTAGTCTTCAGTAACTTAAAACCACTACTTTGTTAGATTCAGGAGCGTCTGCTTGTTTTCTAGATGAAAAATTTGTCAAGAGTCATAAATTCCCTCAGTTCAAAAATCTCAACCCGTCCATGTAGAAGTGGTAGATGGACGACCTTTGTCTTCAGGTAGTGTTACCTATGAAACAATGCCTCTAGAGGTGACATTTGAAGGCCATAGTAGCCAAATTATCTTCAATGTCATTAGAACCCCATCAAATCTTATTATTCTTGGTTCCTCATGGTTAGAAAAATACAACCCATCTGTAGACTGAAAGTTGCGAAAGATGACTTTTTCCTTCTCTTTGGAACATTCAGACAATAACCATGTTAGAAAACATGTTAGCAAACGTGTTAGAAAATCATGAATGAAGAAACCCCTCTTTATTGGAGCAAGGGCGTTTGTAAGAGCATCCAATGAGGGCATATCATTTGTCATCTATGCGGCTCCAACTAGCAAAGAGAAGACTTCAGCAACCAGTATTCTGGAGCAGTATAAGGATTTTGAAGATGTGTTTTTGAAGAAGAATGCCAACATACTCCCAAAGCACCGTCCATATGATTGTGCAATTGATTTGGAAGAAGGAGCGCAACCACCCTTTGGCCCAATCTACAACCTATTGCAAACGGAGTTGGTGGAATTACGGAAGTATATTGACAAAAATCTGACCAAGAACTTCATTCGCCACTCCAAGTCACCAATTGGAGCACTTATTCTATTTGCGAAGAAAAAAGATAGTTCATTACGAATGTGCATGGATTATCGAGGTCTCAACAAGGTGACAAAAAATAATCGCTATTCATTGCCCTTGATCCCTGGACTTTTGAAACAACTCAGGAGTGCGAAGATCTTTACCAAGATTGACCTGCGCGAAGCTTATAACCTCTTACAAATCAAGGAAGGGGACGAATGGAAGACAACTTTTTGTACAAGATATAGCCATTTCGAGTACAATGTCATGCCTTTTGGCCTTACGAATGGTCCAACATTTTTTCAGTATATAATGAATGACAACTTTGTTATCATCTATTTGGATGATATTTTGATATTTTCCAAGAATGAGGAAGATCATGAAAAGCACGTTCGTTTGGTCTTTGAAAAATTACGCAAGCAAAGACTCTACACCAAGCCAAATAAGTGTTTATTTCACCAAACCGAAATGGAGTTTATGGGATTCATCACAACTACAGAAGGTTTGAAGATGGAACCAAAGAAGGTGGAAGCTATAGTGTCATAGGAAGTTCCAAAGACGGTTCGAGATGTATAGTGTTTTCTTGACTTTGCTAACTTCTATCAGATTTTCATCAAAAATTATTCATTAGTGGCTACTCTACTTATGCGGTTGACATGCAAAGATAAGCTTGATTGGGGGCCATCAACAGAGAAGGCATTTCAAGATCTTAAGATGGCATTTACAACCGCGCCCATCTTGGTGCACCCAGATTTTACAAAGACATTCTATTTGGAGACTAATGCCTTGGATTTTGCTTTGGGAGTTGTACTTTCACAGATGGGGGAGGACGAGAAGTTTCATCCATTGCCGAGATTAATTATGAGATCCATGATTAGGAACTTCTTGCTATCGTGGATTCTTTTCAAGAATGGCGTCATTTTCTTGAAGGAGCTACGCATCTAGTGACTGTATATACAGATCACAAGAATTTGGAGTACTTCATGTCATCTTGTGTTTTGAATTGGCGCCAAGCTCAATGGAATATGCCACTATCCCGATTTGATTTTGTTATCACTTATCGACCGGGGAAGCAACAAGGTCTATTTGATGCTCTATCAAGGAGATTGTATATTGCGCCCAAGGTTGAAGAAGTAGCATTTGATCAATAGTGTAGAACTTTGTTGAAGCCAGAGCTATTTTGCCTTTGCACCTTTATTATGCCAACACCAATTGATGTTGACTTCATCAATCAAGTGCATGTTGAAACCAATGGAGATCTTGTGGCCCTTGATATCAAGCGTTGCCTCGATAAAGACGACAAATTTAAGGTGGAGGGAGATATGTTATACTTTGAAGAATGCTTATTCATCCCAGAAAATCCAACACGGCTTCGAGTTCTTCAATCCCGTCATGACTTCCCAACTGTGGGTCATTTTGGATGCAACAAGACTTTGGAACTTCTTTCTAGAGATTTTTGGTGGCCCAAATGTGGAAGGACGTAAAAAATTTTGTTACCTTTTGTGACATTTGTTCAAGGTCCAAGAATCCTCGACATCGCCCTTACGGGCTCTTACAACCATTGCCTATTCCACGCTGGCCATGGTCTTCGGTCTCTATGGATTTCATTACAGATTTGTCGTCATCAAATTTATTTGATAGCATTTTTGGGGGGTAGATCGGCTCACAAAGATGGCACACTTTGTCCCTTGCAAGAAGTCTTCATCAAGTGAAGACACAGCAAGACTATTTCTTGATAATTTGTATCGATATCATGGTCTACCAAATAATATCATATTTGATCGGGGAACCCAATTTGTATCAAAGTTTTGGAGATCTTTTTTTGAGATATTGATAGTAGATATCAACCTCTCTTCAGCTTTCCACCTTCAAACTGACGGTCAAACAGAACGGGTTAATCAAGTTCTTGAGTAGTATTTACGATGCAGTATCAACTATCAGCAAAACAATTGGACGACATACTTGCTGCTAGCGGAGTTTGCTTACAACAATTTCTTTAATGCTTCAACTCAACAAATGCCATTTTATTCCAATTATGGTTATCATCCAAAGCTTGGTCTATTGAGTTCACTAGCAAATAGTAACCCGGCAGAGAATTTTTGCACGGCAACTATCACAAATTCAAGATGTTCTGAAGCTTCAACTGCAAGCCGTCCAAGAGTCTTACAAGACATCTGCAGACATTTCGTAATCAAGCACCTGCGTTTCAAGTTGGAAATAAAGTATGGCTTTTTCGATGAAATATCAAGACCAAGCGGCCTTGTGATAAGTTGGACTATTAGAGATTGGGACCATTCGTCATCCAAAAGCAAATCAATCTAGTGGCATTTCGTATTGAGCTACCACCTTCCATGAAGGTACATCTAGTTTTTCATGTCTCTCTTTTAGAACCTCATCGAGAGTCATTCTTTCCAAAAAGAGTACAACAATCACCGCCTAGTATTGAGGTTGAGAATCACGAAGAATATGATGTAGAAAAAATATTGGACTCGCAACAAAGGTGGGGCAAGTTGTAGTATCTGGTACACTAGACCAGTTATGATATTAACGAATGAATGTGGAAACCAGCTGAGAACCTTGCAAACGCGTCTTAATTGGTATAAGAGTTTCATTGACTTTATCTGGATAAGCCTAGGGCTCTTCTTGGAACTTGTTGCTTGAGAGGAAGGTAATGTTAGGGACATGACCTCTGGAACCTTCTAGTTCCTTTTACTTTAGGTTAATATTAGGGGCACGACCTTTGGAACCTTCTAGTTCCTTTTACTTTGGATTCATATTAATTCCTCTTATTTTAGATTAGAGTATATATAGGGGTTGAGGTTGAAGAGCCCTTCAATCTTGACAACACATCTCTTGGAGCCATCGCTCACCCCTCTTGTTCAAGTTCATATCAATTTTACTCTTCTAGTGATTCAAGGTCTAGTTCTTGTCAAGTATTCTTGTATCTTGTGTCCCTGATAGTCAGGTATGAGACCCCGATTGGATATAGGTGTTTCTATCTTAACCACACCTAATTGCATATAAATAAGCAAATGAATATTGTTAGTATGATTAAATTATTTTTTAATTCCTAAAGTATCAAGGACTTTATTTAATTAAAAAACAAACTCAAAATTGCCATTTCTATTGCTAAGAGCAAAAAAATTTAAAAAATTAAAAAAATGCATATATAACAATAGGATCTTGCACTTCAATAGTATAAAAATGACTATGTGGAAAAAAATTCAAAAATTTGACCACATGGATTGCAAGATATTTGTGTTTGAAGTGAAGTAAACATATTTTTGGGGCACAATGACAAACTAATGTATAAAACTTTGATTATTCTGAATTTAAATTTTTTGCATTTCAGACTTTGAATTATAATTTTTATATGTTGAAGAATTAAGTTGAAAGTCCATGGAAAAAATTCCAAATAAGTAAAAAAAATTATATTTTTTTTAATAAATTGTTAAGTAGAAACATGTACCAGTTGTTAATAGTTCTAATACAACAGTGAGACTAACATGCAAATAACAATGGTGAGATTGTTCTAGCAAGTAAACCCAACCGCGTGGATTTTTATTTTTTTGAAATAATAAATATTGTTTAATTTTTTGTCTAAGTGTTTAGTCTAATTTGCCTCAATACTAAATGCACTACTAGAAAAGGGGGGTAAATGTGACTGCAGGATTTGTCTTGGAAGTGACTCAGTGTCCGGATTGACTGAAAGGTGACTGAATCCTCCGTAATTGCACCGGCGAGCCGCCCAGAAGGATGACTGAGTCACTTTTAAGTCAAAAATTGTGACTTGCGGATGAAAACGGAGCGGAAGGACAGGATGACAGAAGACTTCCATTTCACTGTGAGTGCCGAGTATGGATGGATGTACCCAAAGTCGTTTTAAAGTCATCGCTGCATTCCGGCTCTCACTTTTTGGTGATTCAGGAATGACTGAGAACGGCTTGGGTGCCCGGCTTGATTTTTTCGGGCAGGGTAGCATGCTGACGTGGACAGTGCTGTGTAGATTGTGATGCAGAAGTCATTTTATAGTCACCTCTGCCTTCTATCTCTCACTTTTCGACGACTGAGGAATGACTGACAACAAATTGGGTGCCCGGCTTAATTTTGTTTTGGCAGGGTAGGGTTCTAATGTGGACACTGCTGTTAATATTGCGATTAGGCATGATTGTCGTAGACTGCGGAATGATTGAAATGCAACCTCAGACCTCAGGCTGGTTGGGTCGGTCGATTCCGTGAGGAATTCCAGTGACAAATGTCCAAAACGGATATAGACCTTCAAACGAAGTTACAAAAAAATGCACTGCTCACGTCCTCATATAAATGATCTTGCCAATGGGCATATACATAAATTCTTAATGAACGCTAATTAATATCCTCCATGAGCTAGTAAGTTCTCTTCCTCCGTCAACTCGATGGCCCCAACCAGATTAACTGCCTCTACTGCATCTGGAAATGTGTTCGGAGCTCGGAGCCCTGTACTCTCCACTCTCGTGGAGATGAATGCATCCACTGAGTCCACAACTTCACGTCTCGCTCTGACCTCTTTCTGTAAAACTACTTTCCAACCAGGTCTACCTTCAACATCTGAAAAGAAAACTTGCGTTGCTTGGCTTGGAAAAATGAAGGGCTCCAACATGCGGTTTAGAGTGTGGCGGAAGTTCACCAACAAGAATCCGGACTCGTCTCGTGTATATGTGGGATTGCCTCGAGTATCTTGGGTTTTCACCCAGTCGCAGCGCAATAAGATGATGCGCGAACTCAATGTGCCATAATCGAGTTCAAAAATGTCCTTCAGGACTCCCACGTAGTTGACGGTTGATTCCTCTCCATTCTCTGACTGCTGCTGGAAAATGGAAGCGACGCCACTATTGTAGCTCTTTAAGTGCCTGGTCTGCTCATCTTCCACGCGGAAGTGCTTACCGAATGCAACTACACGTCTGTACCGAATAGCCCTTTGTGCTGGTTTTTTACTCAGCAAGAACCGGTCCATGTCCGTGGGGTTACTCAAGTCAACATCAGCGCTCTGCAACCTGCGCTCAATCCACGCGGACATTGCTAGGGTGCCTAGATTTCGAGCTGTTTCAGTCCTCCACTCCCTGCAAAAAAAAATGGAAAAGAATTCTCAGTCATAGGCAACAGATGGCTTCCTCATTCGGAAGTGAATACTGGAGTCGCATTGGAAACCTGCGAAAGTACAACAAAGCGGACACTCACAGACTGTGACTTAAAAATGACTTCACTAAGTCGACGTCTAGTCATCTTCCAGTTACATACCAGACACTAACTTTTTCATGACTACTTCGTGTCTTCCACGCTATTGCACACTCCTCCCTAGGCATGAGAGACCTCAACAGTACTCTTCTACTGAAAGAAACTAACAGTGCACGGTCAACAGGCGGTTCAATGCTTGACTTACGCCACCAAGTCCTCCATAGCTGTAGAATTAGACAACACATACTGGTGGGCTACGTCCCTCATCTCCGGAGTCATTACATATGGCCTTCCACCCCCCTGAAGGACCTCCTCCGCATCTCCTATCTCCTCCTCCTCATCCCATACTCGTCTTGTAGTGCCCTCGAAGCCTTGGAGGTATTCGGTTATAAAACCGATGCACTCATCCTTCAGATACCCTTCTGCCATGCTGGCCTCCGGACGGGCCATGTTCCGCACGTAGCCCTTTAGCACTTTCATATACCGCTCCACTGGGTACATCCACCTTGCACTCACTGGACCGCACAAGTCCAGTTCCTTTGCCAGATGAATTGGAAGATGCGTCATGACGTCAAAAAAAGACGGTGGAAACTCAATCTCCGCCAATGCCATGGTTTCGGCCACATCTGCTTCCAATGAGGGGAAGTCCAAGGGGTTATAAACCTTCGTGCATAGACGTCGAAATATCTTGCAGATGCGCATGACTGCCATACGAGGGCCAGGTTCCATCAACCCCCGAAGAGCAAGTGGCATGACCTGTTGCATTAAAATGTGGTAATCGTGGGACTTCAAGCCTCCAAAGTTCTTTTTCCGAATGCTGTTCTTTAGGTCAGCCGAATATCCACTAGGCAGCTTCAAAGACTCAATGCAACGTGCAAACTTGTCAAATTCTTCTTCAGTTAACACATATGAGGCACGCGGCTTCACCATCTTGCCGTGTTTCCGGGGATGGGGAGTGAGCCACAAGTGCCTCCTCATGTTCCTCCTCTGCAAATCCCTCCTGACCTTCACACTATCCTTCTTCCCTGTTATAGTTTTCAACATATTTTTGGCTAGGTTCAGTTCGCAATGCATTGGGTCTAGAGTGTTCCGAATCAGAAGCAGCTGCAAAGCACACACACAACATGCAGAAGTTCAGGTGAGGTTTAGGGTACGAAGTCACAGGAACGTCATACATTAGTCACGAAAAATGACTAGATATGGAGTGTGACTAATACGTGACTCACAAGAGTCTTGCTTATGACTCCTGAGAGCCGCCACGGGTAATTGGGTATCAAATAACAGTCTAATTCAAATCACGTGAAAAGGAAGAGCCCAGGCTTCCATAATGACCACTTTGATATACCTTCCAGTATGGCAAGCGGTAAAGAATGCTGAGGCGCTTCACGCCATGGACTCTGGAAGGGTCCCCTGCTGCACCGTCCCTGTTTCCAGCGGCCTTCCATGCCTGATATTCTTCAGCGTGCCTTATTTGTTCCTCCACTGTCACTGTGCGTGGCTTTGGACGGTTCTCCATGACACCGTTGAAGTGGTCCTTCATCCCCTCCGACCTGTATGGATGTTCTTCGGGGAGCCAACGCCTCGTCCCGCCGAACGTACACTTACATAGCTCGGTTGAATGCTCTGCTCCTATATCCGCGCCACACCACGGACACGCTGCAAAGCCTTGGTGGGAGAAACCTCCTACAGTACCATAGCCAGGAAAGTCATGCATGGTCCACAGGACCATCGCCCGCAATTGGAAAACATTGGACCCCACTGGTTGTGTGCAATCGTATGCGGGAACACCGGACCATAACTCAAGCAACTCCTCCACAAGAGGCTCCAAGTACACATCGAAGACATCTGATGTGACAGATTCCTTCCCTGGAATCAAAAGAGCCAACATAATGAAGAACTTTTTTGTACTAAGCCAGGGAGGTAGGTTGTAATTTAAAAGCAAAACCGGCCACGTTGACCATGATGACCTATTCTGCTTGTATGGGTTCACTCCATCTGCAGCCAAAGCAAAGTGAACATTCCGTGGCTCTGCAGCAAATGAAGGGTCCACATTCTCCTCGAAGTGCTGCCACGCTTTTGAGTCACACGGATGTCGAACTAAGCCATCCCCTCCGGGTTGGTTGCTACGGTTTGTTGCATGCCACACCATCAGTTTGGAGATGCTGGGATTCCTAAACATCCGCTGCAGTCGTGGAATGATGGGAAAATGACGAAGCACCTTCACTGGGAAGCAACGGCGGTCTTCATCTCTGTATCTGCGACCACCACACTTAGGACAACATACAGCGTTCTCGTGGGGTCCTCGAAAGAGAACGCAACCGCGCTCACATGCATGGATGAGGGTGTATGTCAACCCCAACTTAGCAGTCAAACTCTTTGCTGCATATTGGGTTCTTGGCAAAGTGTTGTTCTCCGGAAGTATGTGGGAATGCAATAAAGTGAATAGTTCATTGGCACACTGGTTGCTGATGCCGTGGATGGTGCACAAGTTCATCAACAAAACAGTGGATGCAAGTTGGCTGCATCGTGCTCCATTGTAAAGCGGCTGCAAAGAATCGTCCATGACAGCAGCATCGAAATGGGGAACAACATCGTCCCTGCCGGCTTCCACGGGGAGAGGATGCTGGTCGTCACGAGGTTCCTCCTCTTCAGCTTCGTCTCCAATGCCCCCTTCCATGAATTCTTCGCGGATGGAGTCAGCTGTGTCAAAAGCAGCTGTGACTTCTTCTTGGATCCGCTCCTCTAAGGGTGAGTCATCTTCTGGTCGATTGAAGGCCTGATCTAGCATTCCACGAGTATGGACAGTGGCGTCCACTTGCGGAGGCGCATCTACAGGGCGGACCGGTCCCCAGAACTGGTCCTCCCACTCCTCATCTGAAGAATCTCTAGCACCAGGACCTCTCCAAGTCCTTGAATCAGGATCTCTGCCATAGCGGATGAGGTGCTCCCTCACGTTGCGGATGAAGAATCTTTTACGCCCCCGACAGTTTGTGCATGGGCAGTGCAATTTCTTCACGTTGCACTCTCTGGCCCGTTGTAGCTCTCTGGTCCACAGACGGTCGTCCCGTAGTTGCTGTCGTCTACTGTTAGACAGAGGGAGTCTTCTGGGTATCATTCTCTGCAAGTGTTCAAATTCTAAGAGAAATACGCAATGAATCAGGAGATACCTATAATAAGGAAACAAAACTTCCCATTGAAGACACTGTCGTCACATACAACAACCACCGGACATGGGAATTTGGTTATGAATTCTCAAAGACCTTGCTCTCAAACATTGAAGCCCCCACTTATCCTTTTCAGTCATTACGTCAAAAAAGACCAGAAGATGAAAGAGGTTCTTGCACAGAAGCTGTGGTTCCATTTAGGATTCAGGCTGACTCCTCGCCCAATGAGACCGGGTTGGTAATTAATCGCACGGATGCTATAAATGAAATCCCTTAGCATAGTGGACTGCATGTGAGGGAACTCTTGAAATCACATGAAAGATAGAAAGTAAAACAGTTTTGGGACAATGTGGGAACTATTTTGTTTCAGAATGGACACGCCTACCTTCCACGCTTGAAGGAGCTGAAGGGCACTGACCCTGAATGAATGATCACAGCCCTTTTGGCATTGTGAATAAACGCATTGACATGTTGACCAACGTTTCAGAAAAGTTCAGGCCAGAAACCGATCCACAATCCACACAAAGAAGGGGGGACATCATTCGAAATCACGAGGTCACGACCACAGCACCAACATTGTGAAAATAAAGTCACACTGAAGTCACAAATATAGGTTCTTACTTTGAAATGTCTGATAAGTGACTTTGTGGTGATTTATTCATGTCTTCTTCCAGACAGTGTCGTTCGGTGCAAGTGCCCTCTTCCAGCCAAATACTGTTGGTCCCAAGATCTTAGACTTTGCGCCGACCTGCATACAAGCGGTTTAGGGGGACGTGGCGATTGCCACCGATCAGCAATCATTGGGATTTCATTATTGCGGAGTCCCATGAAATCATATATGAGGAGATTGCACGCAATCAAATTCAACAAGAAGACATGAAATTAAGGGCTTGTACATGGTTCAAGACTGCGGTTGGTTTTCATTAGTACCTGTTTACTCTTTCATTAATAATGGGCCGCCCAGTTGCACCACGGTAATCAATTCTTCTTCCACCTTCAGCGGCCAATGTGTGAAGGGCGGCCTTTCTTTCCCTGCCTTGCAATTCCGCATTCTCGGAACTCCCCCACGCAGCACTTAGTAGCTGCTTTGAGAGTACCCTGCAAGGTTTAGTGTCAAATTTGTGGTGCATTTGGGCAGAGGCGACCACTACCTTCATACGGTGCCGTGCACTCTACATTGCGAGAAAGAAGGAGCATTTCACAAAGTCCAAGCAACGCACACTTGGAAGACCCTTACCGAAACCGTGTCCATGGAGAGTCCGCCGCCACAGAAGTCCGGAAACGAAATCTTCCGCGATCAAAATGCAGCGGAGGTTACTGAAACCGTGTCCATGGAGAGTCCGCCGCCACAGAAGTCCGAATACGAGATCTTACGCGATCAGAATGTAGCGGAGGTTCGAAAGAAAGCCGCTGCATGCGAGGCTGCAGCGCGAGAGTGGTGAGAGAGTCCTTCCACATACGCACGCTACACACGTATCCGTTGCATGTCCTCCATAGGGTTTACTGGGGCCCGGTGCCCTGTGTTTTGAAGTTTGTGCCACGAGTTTCGTCGCAATTTCCTGTAAGCGGAACACCAGTCATTTCCAAGACGAGCGGCCGTCTACACCATTAGGCCAGAGACACATTTCAGTCACACCTTAGTCGCCACTAAGTCGCCAAGAGAGTCTTCGGTGATGACCGGGCGAAGACCACGTTCTGTCCATGAGGGTTTCAGTGAGGGTCCCTCACTTGGTGACTGCTTCCGCTCATTTTAGGCGAGGCGGAAGTTTTGCTTCACGCTTGGGCGGTCTTCATTTTCTTGTTTTCCATCTATTTCCGTGTTTGCATGACAGTATTGAGGTTGTGTGTTTACTGATGATTGGCGGCGCAGGGAGGCAGACCTAGCACGGCAGCCGGCGGCGGTACACGCGGCGGGGCAGCACGGACGTTCACGCGCGTGGAGAAAGCCACCCGTTCAGCGCCTTCCCAAAGCAATTGGGAGGGAGAGCTTGCGCAGAAGTAGTCGCTTGAGCTCCGACCCAGAGTACATCCCGATGAGGATCCAACTGGACTCGTCGTCAGATGACGATGCAATAGCCACAGGTATGACGCATTTAGCCATTGCTTGTTCATATGTTCAGCGTCAATCCAAGGAGGAGGCAGAAGCCGCAGGTAAATGAACATTTTACACCTTCTGCCCGAACTTCTGCATGTGTGCTATATGTTTTGGAGGTGGGTGGGGGCTACTTTGAATTTCGCATGGATGACGCCAGTATGAGCAGCAAGTTGTCCGTAGAATGTCCGCTTAGGGTTGATCTGAATTGATCCAAATTGCTGAATCACGACGCCTGGGCTTAGGGTTGATGGGGACTGAGGTGAATGGGGAATGACGAGTCATGTAAGCCTTCGGCTTCCGCTGAAGTGAGCCGAATTGTGAATCACGAGTCCGGGGCTTAGGGTTTAGGTGAAGGAAATTGTGAATCACGAGTCCGGGGCTTATGATTTAGGGTTCACGTAAAGGAAATTGTGAATCACAAGTCCTGGCTTAGGGTGCTGAAGTGAGCCAAATTGTGAATCACGAGTCCGAGGCTTAGGGTTTAGGGTTTAGGTGAAGGAAATTGTGAATCACGAGTCCTGGCTTAGGGTGCTGAAGTGAGCCAAATTGTGAATCACGAGTCCCAGGCTTACGGTTTAGGGTTCAGTTGAAGGAAATTGTCAATCACGAGTCCTGGCTTAGGGTTCAGCTCAAGTGAGCCACATTCTGAATCATGAGTCATGGGTGCTTTCGTTTGGCAGGGACGAACCTAGGCGAGACGGACTCCTCGGAGGACGAGGCGGAATTGCAGGACGAGGAGCTCCCCCCCCCCACCGCCTTTGAAGAAGAAAAAGAAGTCCGCCAAGCTTGCACCGGTGACAACGGTAGTCCCTCGGCAACCGCCATCGCCGCCCACCTGGCGGTGGGTTCCTGGGCACTACGAGCCAACAGAAGGCTCAGCACCACTTGCAGGTGGCGGACCATGGGAAGGTCAGTACGCACCGCCAACGGCGGGAGTAACCGGAGACAACGAGGACCGAGTTTCTCGTAGGAAGCGCAAAGCTGAGTACGATTTGGCGAGCAAGCAGCGAGCTACAACAGGAGTGAAGCCAAATCGAGTCTTCGTCCTTCCTGGTGGTGAGGTGGATGCAAGCTGCGAGGGCAAGAACGCGTGGGACGAGGCCCTACGTGATCTCGTTCCTAAATGTCTGGACATCAGTGTCGTTGCGTGGAAAAAGCATGACCAACAACGCTTGAAGAAATTGAGGTCGGCCTTGGACAACGAGTTCGAGTACGTCGGCAATCCCCTCAGCATGGTTGGCTTCAGATTGGCTGTGATGAAGTTCCTGAAGGCTGAGCGGTTTCGACTGAAGAACCGTTACCTCCAAGACAGAGACAAGCCTCCTCCTCTTCGCGTCAACGACGACGAGTGGGAGCGCTTAAAAGAATATTGGAACACTGAGTCCCAGAAGAAGAAGGCAAAGTCCATGGCTGTTGCCAGACAGAGTGTGAAGTCCAATGGGCTGGTGGGTAGAAAGGGAAAAGCCGCCAAGGAAGCCCCCATGGTAAGGGTGCTTCAAATTGTAAGGCCTGGTATTTGGCATTGCTGACTTTCCCTTATGTTTGATTTGGGGCATGCCAAATGTGATCACTGTCTTCTCTTACCACACTGCGCTGTCATTTTTTCTTTTCCTTGCTTCACAGGCAGATGGAAGCCCAAGTGTTCAGACTTTGTCGGACATATCGCAGGCTAGATTGGCGAAGGCCAAAGGGGGAGGTGCTAGCAATGTAAGTTGCATGAAAGCCCTTTCAGCCGCTTCAGGAAGTTTGTATGGCATTTGCCTTCTCAGTTGCTTTCATTCTATACATGATGCTGGTTGTCCTAGGGCGTCTGGTTGACAGCATTGTTGTATCTTGCACCTGCACTTTTTGGTTTTGGTCCTATATGAATCTCTCCGCGTTGTTAGGGATGTAATAGCGTTCCAGAGGATTTGTGGACTCCAATTACGGTACAGGCGTCTGGGACCCTGCAATCACACCCGTGTCTCCTACCAGTCTCAGTACAGTAACGTCTAAGTTGGACATCAGTGTCCAGTAAGTGACATTTTAGTCACAGTAAAGTCGACCTGCAGTCACAATTATGTCTTTGCCAAATCTCAAAGGCAAATCGGGGACTTCTTTGAACTCACTTATGCTTCCATGCGTTTATGTATGTTTTCGTTTCTGACCGCGTGCAATGCTTCCATGCGTTTATGTATGTTTTGCGTTTCTGACCGCGTGCAATGCTTCCATGCGTTTATGTATGTTTTTCGTTTCTGACCGCGTGCAATGCTTCCATGCGTTTATGTATGTTTAGCGTTTCTGACCGCGTGCAGGCTGAAGGGGAATCGGATCATTGGGAGGCACTGGAATCATTCCGTGTGGATGTGCAGTCAAAATTTGATGAAGTCTCAGCGACTACAAGGGCGACAAACAAGACGGTGGAAAAAATGCGTGCCACGATGGTTCAATTCATGCGCAGAGACCAGAAAGTGCAACATGTGGCAGCACAGAGGAAGCAATTGGCAAATGTCACAGGAACAAGTGAAGAATTGACACTTTCGGATTCAGAACACGCCATCCCGGACACTGTCCCCTCCTCAACGGAATTCCAAGTAGTGCACCGTGTGGACGTCCCTGTGTCCACTCTACCTACTGACAGTGATCGTCATGTCGCTTACGACCTCGATGCAGCTTGGGCGTCGGGGACCAGGAGAGAGCATGTAGGCAGCGAGGAAGCCCTTGCCGCTTCAACAGTGAGGCCTGTTGAAGAAGACGAAGGCATGGCAAGTGGTGACGCTGCAGACTCCAACCCCACGCAGGAGGCAAGAGGAGAAGAGCCTCAACCCACCGATGCCGCTGTGCCCGCTGCGGACTCCCCAGTGGAAGATGAGCGTCCAATTACGGCAGCCAGTGGCGGGTCTTTGCCGGTCGAAGCAGGCACTGAGCGAGACACGGCCACCTGCAATGCCGTGCAGCCTGAGACCCAAAGTTTGGAAGATTGCTCGGAGGCACTGGAGAGGGCATCTTTTCCAGTGCAGAAGAAATCCAAGAAGCCACTTAAGGTAACTTCCCCTCCCGGCGTTTGCCAAGGTACAGTGAGTGAGGTGAAGGTACGCGGTGACTCATTTTGGCTCATGACTGGATTACTTGATAATGGGTCGTCCAAGTTGGTTGTCTTCAATGTGCATGGGACATTATTAGACAGTAGCATGCTTTCAGACTGTAATCCACACCCCCAAATCTGTAAGAGTGCAATGACTAATGTCAGGAGGATAGTTTTCCGTCCATGGCTCAAGTCTTTCCTGAGCCACTGCTTTCAGTTGTATGCAGTGGGGTTTTGGGACAGTGGTAGTCCCTCGTACGTGAATGATGTTGTGCCAGCTCATTTGGACTGGTATTATAGGCAGATGCTCCAATTGACGGTGTCCTGTCGCCTGAATTTCTTTTGCGTTTCTCATAAATTATGCATGTGTGTGTAGGGCAAGCAACAGAAAAGGGAGATGAGGGCAAAGCAAGCGGCAGATCCAGCTCCAGCGCGGAAAGCCACCGCACAAATAACGAAGAAGGTACTTCTCCCGTGAACCAATGAAGTCATGCTGTAGTCACAGACGAGTGACTGTGATGTCCTCAGATAGACACAGAAGTGTCACGGTGAAGTCATTAGTCAGTCACAGAAGTGTGACATTGAAGTCTGCAGGCAGGTCGGCGAGGCAGAATTGTAGGACGTCACGGTGCTAGCAGTGAGCCCTAAACAAATTCTAAGATGTCACGCTTCTTGTAGATAGTCTTA
This sequence comes from Antitrichia curtipendula, assembly GCA_951230915.1. Classification (NCBI taxonomy): domain Eukaryota; kingdom Viridiplantae; phylum Streptophyta; class Bryopsida; order Hypnales; family Leucodontaceae; genus Antitrichia; species Antitrichia curtipendula. The sequence goes on along the minus strand of OX579633.1, from coordinate 20,564,703 downwards.
CAAGTTGTGGGAGAAGTATAGGCACCCGTCAATATGAACCACTTTATAACATTCAGTGTAGAATCCAATTGCCAATGATGTGTAGCCTCCTTAGCTTCTGACATGCTTCACACTGATCCCCCCGCAAAAATGGAAATTAAATGTAGGCCCCCCTCCAGTATGAAACATCTATTGTACTGAAAGTAGAAGTCACGTAGGAACTGCCAATTAATGAACTGTAGTCCACCTTCACTTCCTTCCTGAGGTTCCCTAAACCAAAAAAAATGGAAATTAAATGTACGCCCCCCTCTAGTATGAAACATGTATTCTAGGGAGATTTTGCAGTAATTGTAACAGTCCTACACATAGGAACTGCCCATGAAGGGTAGGATACCTGCACTTCAGTTATGAAGTCGGAGATCCACCCAAAATAATTGGAGACGTAATGTAGTCCCCCCACCAGCATGAAACTTCTGTTGTAGGGGAATTAAAATAAAGGTTAAGCCTTGTATATGTAGGAACGCCCAATGAAGTGTAACCTACCTTCACTTTTAATTGTATTTTCATACATTCATCCCGAAGAAATGGAGATGTAACTTAGCCCCCCGTCGTCGTTAACAATTCTGGTATAGGAGAGTCGAAAAAAGTGGGGTATGACAAGTATACCCACTCCAACGGGATCTCACTTCACGGAGTTCATGCCTTGTCAATTGTGTCTGAGTCCTTAGTCAGTCACACAGAAGTCATGAATTAGTCACAGGGGTGTTATTGTTTGTGAGGTATTAGATATGCTTCTGTTTTCAATGATGACCACTTGCAGAAATCCAATTTGGAGTCATTTTTGAGGCAAAAATAGGTTGACTTTGAGCGACGTTGTTGCCATTGCCCTGAAGCCAATTATTCAATTATTCAAGCCAATTTTGGGGTTCCATTAGAAGGCCAATATGCACTTCCCTTGTACAGTCAAAGTCTCAGAAGCATTGCGTGAACATTTTGCAGTATCGAGAAGGAGACGAAGTGTGGCTGCTCAACCCACGCATGACCAGGCAAAGAGTGGCTGTGGGTAAAATAAGTGGTTTGCCCGGCAAACACAAATTTCATTTTCTTGACATTCCCGAGACGTGGTTCAAGGTGGACGTCGTTACCATCCTTACGTCGGGTGTGCCCCTCATGTATCCGAATGACGAAGCGGAGCACACCATCATTGACCATGTGAAGGGGACCTCTACAATATGGGACCAGAAGTACTTGAAGACCACAGTGTGAGGTTTTTGTGATCTTTGCATTCTTTGCTTGCCTCTTGTTGTAGACTTAGGACGGTGCAGCCTAAACTCCTGAGATGGAGTTGCATTTCCATGACTTTTAGTGAGCTACTTTTCCTGTAAATTGTAGAACCTTAATGCACTTTTGGACCTAGTCTTCAACTCCATGCCCCTTGTATTTTGCTTTCCGCCTGATGTATGTAGTAGGTTACAAGGTCGGTTCCGTGCACTGGGACAAGCTCGGGTCCTTGCTTTTCAGGTCTGCTGCACTGTTGTAGACCACCACAAATGCATTCTGCTAAACCCGTGTATGTTGTCTTGCCATTCTTATTGTATAACATGGTGACAAGGTAGATCTCTGTCCCTTCTAGTATACACTAGCGTTGCTCACGTTGTCGCCACCATTACAGAGTGTACTGGACATTTTAGTCATACGAAGCTGAAGGCACTCCCATTTATAATTTGGTGACTAATAAATGACTTTCACACCTTCTGAGACCTATTTTTTACTCACGTAGGACACTGTCATGACTAGCTAATGACTACCTGTGCACATTCCACTCTTTCCACTACAAAATGACTGCGTAGGCACTTCTAAATGACTTCAGTCAACACCCCCCTAAAAACCCCAATATACCATGACTTGCATGCGACTAGTGAATGACTGCAGTGCCGAACCCGACATGTCAGAGATGTCAGATGTCAGATTGAAATCTGACACTTCGTGACTGCATCGTCACTGACATCTGACACTTCAGTGACGCCGCTGTGACTAAAAAATTTGCTGACGTGGATCCCCGACAAACTCAACTTCGACTGCATTGTGACTGCCCGAATGGATGACGTGGCGGTCCCATCCTCAAAAAAATTCCTCAAATGGGCAGTTGCCCGCCCTTTCCACGTCACCTGCCTCAAATTTTCCTTTGCCACGTGGACAGTGTCGTCCGTTACTTCATCCATTCCAAACTGGATGGTGATAATAAAAATGGAAGTCATACTCTATGACTTGTCCACAATGACTGTAGCCCCTGTAGTCATTTTTCAGTGAGAAATGTCCGGAATGACTCATTTTCAGTCAATTCCCAGTCATTTCTTGCAGTCACATTTACCCCCCTTTTCTAGTAGTGATGTTGCCTAATTTGCTTAAGTGTTGAGCCTAATTTTTTGTTGAATCTTATCAGAAGTCAAAAAAGTATCTAAGAGTCTTTTTCTATGCTTTAGGGGGACACTATGAATATATTTTTAATTTTCAAAGTCCTAAAAATATATATTTTTTAAAACAATCCTAGGCTCTCATGAATAGAAACAGTAGATTTCATGCAAGAATTTATAGGAATTGATTTTATACTACTAAATAAGGGCTCTAATCAATAAGAGATGAATTTGAGAATATTAACTTGATAGATTCAAAAATTGGCTTTCTTAATTTGACAAAGCATTGAGAGGAAGATTAAATTCTAAATGCCCTATAGTAGAACCACCTATTCCCAACCAAAAATCTATACCTGACCTGTAGGTTGCAGCTATTTCCAACCAAGGTTATAACAAATTTCCAGCCAAAGCTTAAAATGTTTTTTTTTCTCATTTTCAAGATTGGGACTAATAAGGTTATGACATGTTTCAAAGTAGTGAGCAAGAAATTAGGAAGTAATGAGTAGAAAATTAGTTCGTAAATGATCAGAATTAGAAGACTCTATACATTGAGTATGGATTGAGGCTAACTTTTGGCTTCTAAAATTCATAGTAATTTCAGTTCAAAGCATAAAATGACCAAAAAAATTGCAAACCCTGTGATTTCTATCTTTCTATATGACAGAAATTTTACATTGTCTTATACTACTCCAGAACATGCATGGAATCACTTAAGTAGTCGACTATGGGTGGTTCTACCATATCTCTAAAATCACCTCTAAGTTGTTGTCTCTAAAATAAAAGTATAATATTTTTTACAATCATTTTTTGAAAAATCTAACCCCAAGATCTTTTTTTATCTATCAAATTCGTCTATCCTACAACTAATGTTTCTCATTCTATTATATTTATATCAACCTTTACCAGTTTAAGAAGATGGTGATGTAGAGTTTTGGGAGCAAATGAAAAAGAAATTTTGGATGATTTAATGCATGTAAAGATAATGTCGCAAAAGCTTATGTACACACATTTTACATAACATAATTTAACTAGAAAAAACTAGATCTATGAAGTCATCCTATCTTCTTTCATTTGTCACTATCCACTTGATCACATAGCAAGATTTTGAAGTTGGCTTGATGTTTCAACACAATATTGTAGTTTTTGGCTAGACTATTTAGGTTTTGGTGATAGGTTTCAAAGTTTTTCTTTTCTCACTCTCCACTTCCCCCTTGTTTTTAGTTTTGTCTCATACATCACAATTTTGTCACTTCCAACTCAAAGGTTTCATCAAAATTTTGACAACATTTCATCACACTTTTGAAGGTTTTGAAGGTTTTGTTGATAGATAGTTGCACTTACTATGTCACTTAATTTTTTCTTTCTTGTGATCACATGCTGCAAGATTGTCACTTGGTTAATATTTGAGCACAGTTCTACAATAATCAATTTTGCAAACTATTTTAGCAAATTGTTGGTATCGCCTCTCTAAGTTTTCATTCTTCATCTTACTTTCTCTTTAATGTGCACTTTCAGTTTTGTTTCAATGTTTTAATAAATTTGTAGGTTTTGTAAATTTTTCTAACACCTTTCCTCTCTTGATTGACTATTACTTTACATTTATTTATGCATTTGCATTATTTTGGGACAATATAGTATACAAATTTTAGTCTCTTGGGATATTTAAATATGATTGTTTATATTAAATATGCAGTTGACAATATTTATTTTTGTATCAATTTTGAACTTATACCTTGAAATTTTTGTACTCTATCTTTTGGAATGTGTCAATCTTTCCATCTTCTCCAATATATTGCATTACTAAAAAACAAGAGTAAACATGACCTTAGTTGTCCACAATGATTGCAAAATAGTCATTTTGTAGTCATTGTTATATTTGTAGTCATTGTGGACAAGTCATGTTTACCCTTGTTTTTTTGTAGTGTTGTACATGGCTTTGCAACTACACACAACAATCTACTGCCATTACAACTGCCATTACAACTTGAACTTTTTATTGATTTTAAACTAATATTTTTTTATTGCATCTTTCTGGTATGTTATATTTTCATTAAGATTGTGTAATTTAGATTGGAAATTTAAAACAAAATGTTGTGTCTCATTATGTTATAATTATAATTTTTCAAGTTGTTTGGATATTGTTTTCGCTTCGTTGTGTTATTTAGCATTATTTGAGCTTTTTTGATGAATAATTTGAAGGTTTGATTAGGAACGTAGGATTTCATAGATTTAGGAATTATTTTGTAGATTTTGGATTTTATATATTTAGAGTTTCATGGATTTGAGGTTTCACAACTTAGGAATCAACATAGAATTGAAATACAATCTAGAGTTAGATCCCTTCATTGATTTGAAATGTGACATAGATTTAGAATTCTTCACATGTATAAATTTTTGCAAGATTGTAAAGATGCCAACACACGATAAAACATTCTAAAATCTTTTACATTGTCAAAATCCCTCAAATTGTAGATTTCAAGTTTGTTATGTGAATTATATATTTTTAAATTATCATTATTATATATTTGGAAAGCTTTCCAAACCTTTACATCACAAAAATTTCTAAAAAAGGCATCATACATTGCCAAATCATTGTCCACGCCAAATTTCAAAATATGACACTACTTATGTATATTGAAGGAAGGCTAACATTGCATGGATTAATACATTCATATTATCCACTATATGAATTGAGTTGTTTTAATCAACAAGACTTTTGAATATAAATTTGAAGTATTGGCTATTGTTTCGGACATCAAATTATCTAGTTTTGTTAGAAAGGTGTCACAATTTAGTGCAATTACCTCAAAGCATTAGAGCATTGCTACTCCAACTTTATAAATTAGCCTTGAACAATAAGTATTAAGGACTTGGACTAGGTTCAAACTCCTTTTGTTCACCATCCAAAGGTCACCATCAGTGGGTTTTTTTCTGGCGATATTCGCCGAATCCGTCAGAGCATTTGGCCATTGGGCCCGACTCCCTCCCGATATCGACCTCTGCTAGGAGGGCACGCAAGGTGGCCTGTCGCCAAAAAAACAAACCCTGGTCACCATAGGAGTGTTGTAGGATGAACTCTTCCAAGAACAACCCCCCAACACCATTGTTGTGTTGTTTCTTCTAATCATTTTAGACATGCCTATTTCCTATAGATTTGTTTTTATTGCCACCTTGTCTCCATTTCAGAGCCAAGTCTAGTAGGCCATCTCGGCACTGGATTGAAGAGGTTTATGTTTTCACTCCCTCTTTCTAGGGGAAGGTACTATGTGAAAACCTTTTTTAGCTTATTGTGGGAGATTTGTTTTTGCTTAAATCATAACTAAATTTTTTTCTTAATCATTTCCAAAGCAAACTGTAGAGCATAATTAGGATTTTAAGAAACATATTATTCTTTTTCCTGCATAATTAGATACAACACATCCTTCATCCCAATTTCCTACTTGATCATCATTTAAGCAAGAACTTTTTGTCAATACTATATCTTAGAGACTTGTTGGATGTTCTTCAAAACAATGATCTCTTTGTTAAACTTTACCCTCTTAGTTTGGAAAATATTATATGAAACAACCTCGTCTCATAAGCTAATACGGAGTAGTACCTAATTGTGAGGCATGTTGTACAACTGTCTCATTTAGATTCTTGCCTAAAATTTGTAGCCTCTATACACGAGATTCTAAGGTTGATTTTAGGTATACCAATTTTCAATTTTTGGAAAATTTATAATTTCGTCAGAAGGAGTCCAAAAAATGCATTTCAAAAGAATGTAAAATCCCTTTTCAACTACACACACAACCAACAAAACCCAACAATTTTTTTTGGCAATTCCATGATTAGGAACCATCCTCAGTCCCTTATTTGGAAGCATATTAGGTGTTGTTACCTTATTCGTAAGTCGTTCGCTGTGTTTTGAACAGGGCCGTCATTGCTGACAGTCAGACGGAACCATCAAGTCGCCTTAGCACACGACACGTGTCAAGTCCAGCAGGGCATATGCCACGCGGCAGCAAAAGAGTCGCCCCAGTCCAAGTGGACCCGTCTCCTTGATGACTCAACAGTCGGCCGACACTTCTCACAGCTTTCCGTCGTTTGAGCGTTACGATCGTAGCCTTGCCTTAACTTAAGATACACAAGAAGACAAGACAGATTCAAAAAATTTCGACTTTGAGGCTTTGGTGCTCGAGAAAGTTTCTGATTTTGCTGCAACTGAAGGACTTTCCGAGAGCTCTGCTTTTAGTTGCGGAGATTCGGAGACAGTGTCGATTTGGCATCAATTTTGTGTAGCAAACTACAGTTGAGTGCTTGGGGTAAAATCCTTCGAAATTTGGGGCTTTTGATGCTTGAGAAAGTTCTGATTTTGCTCCAAGGACTTCACGAAAGCTCTTTTTTCTCTTGCGGAAATTCGGAGACAGGTTTCGACTTGGCATCAATGTTGTGGAGCAATCTAGAGTTGAGTTCTTAGGATAAAATCGTTAGATTTTTGAAGCATTTAGCTTATTGCTTGAGAGAGTTCTGATTTTGCTCCAAGGACTGCACGAGAGCTCTGTTATCAGTTGCGGAGATTCGGAGACGGGTTTCGACTGGGCATCAATATTGTGGAGCAAACTAGAGTTGCGTCCTTGGGGTTCTTGATACCTCAATTCGTGAAGGAAAATTGCGGAGATCGTGATTAGGGTTTGTGTCTAAGTGTTCGCGATGAGGAGGCAACCGATGGTGTCCCGCAGGACCGGGCAGCAAGTGCAGGAAGTGGTGGGAGGCTTGGTGACATTAGTGAAGACGATCTTTATGAACGGAGTGATGGTGATGTTGGCGCCCGTGTTGGTCCCTATTTCGTTAACCCTCCAGCTCTGGAACTCCCTTCCCACTTTCCGCCAGGTGCGCCGAGCGGTTCCGACGAGCTTCGGCGAACTGCGGAGGCTCCCGAGGTCGGTGTGGAACTCCATTCCCAGTGTCAGTCAGGTGGCGAACATGGTCGTGCGTCTGCTTCAGGCTATGGTGCGAGATTACATGGCACACTTCAGTACGCAAGGATTTGGACAGTCGACGCAACAGCCAATTCAACGGTGACGATCGATCGACCTCTTGCTCCTTCACAGGCTATTTTTAATTGGCTACAGAAGAATCTCTCTGGTGCTTCTGGTCCCATTCTTTCTGGTGCGTTTTTTTTAGGGCTCAGGGTTTATGTATGTGTCACACTTTAGTTAGCAAGGTTTTGGACAGTCGACGTGCAGCTACTCCAGCGATGACAATCGACGTCCTGCTCTTCATAGGAAACCGTGAATTGCCTTCAGAAGAGCTTCTCTGGAGCTTCTGTTGCCTTTCTTCTTAGTGCGGATTTTTTAGGGCTGAAGTAAGGTTTGTAAAAATGGCATACTATAGTTCGCCAGGATTTGGACAGTCGACGCAACAACCACTCCAACGGTGACGATCGATCGACGTCCTGCTCTTCACAGGCTCTCGTAAATTGGCTGCAGAAGAGCCTCCCTGGAGTTTCTGTTCCAATTCCCCCTGGTGCGATTTTTCTAAGGCTCATGGTTTATGTATAATTTATGACCCACTTTAGTTCGCAAAGATTTTGACAATCGACGCACAGCCACTCAAACGGTGCCAATCGACCTCCTGCTCTTCACAGGCAACCGTAAATTGGCTGCAGAAGAGTCTCTCTGGAGTTTCTGTGCATATTTTTTATGGTTTATGGTTTAGGGTGTGCTACGTAGGTTTTGACATTTTGTTGGAGAGAATTTTCAACTCCAGAAGGTTTGGTATTGTATGGACACTGGTGATACTTCTTCCTAAATTAATCGAATAGATTTGTCCGTTTCGGAACACTTGTTCTACTAGGATATGTTAAATCAAGAACATTACATTCTTGAGCTTCATGGCAGGGGACAGTTGGCTTCCCATATTACTGGTGAAATTATGCGTATTGAATGCACAATGTAGTTCATGGAAACACCTTTGAGTACAGACGAAATGATTTGTTTCTTATTCGTGAATAACACTGGTATTATAAGTGGGTGACTTTCAATCGATGAGAACGGCCTCGGACTTCAGGCGTGGATAAAAAATTTGCCCCTGTTTTATGCTTGCTAATCCAAATTCCTGCCTCATCAGCAATTCCGCACATTTGGAATCGAATTTGAGATCACTTTTGTGAAAGATAAAAAATAAGAAAAATCGTTGCTCCATGGCACGTTCTTGCGTTTCCCCTACTGGATAGCAGATGCTCACTACTTCCATGACCTGTTGAGCACGCCTTCAAAGGTTATGGAAGGAAGTGAAGTTCTTTTACTCACATGAGATATTGAGGAACAGATTCATTTGAATAAAAATAGATTTTTCAATTTTCATATCCCTTCTGACCCTTTAATTTCAATTTTAAAATTTAAAATTTTTCATTACCCCATCTCCCCTCTCTCCTCTCCCCCCCCCCTCTTGTAATTTCAGAAACCAACATACTTGACAAATTTGTATCCAGTATCCGTATCAATATCCGTATCATGTACATGTATTCATATTTGTATTTGTATCTAATATTGTACTCGTTTCCGTATCCGCATTCTGTATTCATTACGTATTCATATACAATATGATATTCATATTTTGTATTCATATTTGGACGGCTCAGATTAAATCTCAAAAGATCAACGGCTTGTGATTTTTTGAGAAATCAACGGCGATTTTGAAGGTAAGCATTTAAAATAAATAAAAAATCAACGACGCAGGATTTTTCTCGCCTCGAAGGGGTCACAAATCATCACGCCTTGTCTATACATGAGATAGTAAAGTTCTCTCAAGATAAAATTTTCAGCGTGGATCCTTTTCAACCTTGTGGCTACACTTACAAAGTTGTGCAAGGGCTGGACTTGAAAAGAAACAAAAGAAGTGGTGACTGAAATTCCCAACTCTGACAAACCCCTAATGAACACAAAGGTGGATTTAGAGCATCTCCATCCATTCACGGCCAAGCTCCTAGCCCGGCGGTTGGGCGGGGCCGGCCAAGAAAAGGTGGGCCACCGCAAGCCTGGGGAAAGACAAAAAGTGACTGGTCACGGCACAATTGCCTCCGCAAATGGCAGTTCCCCGTCCCTAGAAGTTGTTGATTATGAAATGCTTACTCTCTTTCCAAGGCATTGTCGGACTTTAGATTTTGTCCGATTGCCAAGGCAATAAAAAGAGGGAAGAGGAATCCCTTGGTTGCCGTGTATAATTTTTATTATCAATGGAAATTGTCTATATATTTTAAGAAAAAAAAAGAGGTAGGACAAAATGCAATGAAGTACAAAGTTATAAGCAATGCCGGTTTCTTTGCAATAGAACTTATTTCATTTGTTTTAAAAATAATAATAACAAGGAGGACTTGTAATTATTAATAACTAAAATACATTGCCCTGGAACAACTAGACATTGACATTAACTTGGAATGAATTTTTAAATTATTTTTCATAAAAAAATTCAATTCAAATTTTTTAAATCCAAGGTAATGTAAGTAGTGAAAATGTGCTTCAAGTGTGCTTGAGGTCTACCTCAAACACACCTCAAGCATTATTAGTTATATTTTAAATTATGAAAATAGGTATTTATTTTTTAGATCTTTCTTTATTGGAGGCAATGAAAATGGTGGAAATGTACTCTATGTGTGCTTGAGGTCTACTTTAAGCGCACTTCAAGCACTTTAGGTTTTGTTTTAGTAATTTTAACAAAAGATTTTACTTTAAGATTTATTTAAGTAGTGGAAATGTGCTTGAGATGTGCTTGAGGTCTACCTCAAGCACACCTCAAGCACTTTTTATCTTATTTTTAATTTTTGAATAGAAACTTTTAAATTTTGTTTTTAATTTTTTATTTCAAAGCAATTTTAATTGTGGATGTGTACTTGAAGTGTGCTTGAGGACTACCTCAAGCACACTTCAAACACTTTTGGTTCTATTTTCAATTTTCAATTTTAGTTTTTTTTTCAATTTTTTCAAAGTTCTAAGACAAGTTCAATTGTAAAAATGTGCCTGAGGTGTGCTTGAGGTCTACCTCAAGCATACCTCAAGCACACTTTAAGGACTTTGGTATCCTATTTTAATATTTAAATAGAAACTATCATTTTTCAATTTTTATTATTAGGCAATGTCAATTGTGGTAGTGTGCTTGAGGTATGCTTGAGGTTTATTTCAAACACACCTTAAGTACACTTCAAGAAATTTTAGTCCTATTTTCAAATTTGAATTAATTTTTTTTTCAAATTCTTTTAATTCCAAGACAATGTCAAATGTAGAAGTGTGCTTCAGGTGTGCTTCAGGAATACCTCAAGCACACCTCAAGCATTTTTAGTATTTTTCTTTAAAATTCTATTTTTTTTTCTTCATTCTAAGGCAATTAAAGTAGTGGAAATGTATTCTATGTGTGCTTGACGTCTACTTTAAGTAAACTTCAAGCACTTTAAGTAAACTTCAAGCACTTTAAGATTTTTTTTATTTTTTTATAAAAGATTTTAATTGAAGATATATTTTTAATCCAAAATAATATAAGTAGTGGATATGTGCTTGAGGTAGACCTCAAGCACACCTCAAGCACACCTCAAGCACAAATAAAGCAATTTGAATTTTTTAAAGAATTTAAAATTTTAAAATTTTTAAGGATTTTTTTTCAATCCAAGGAAATTAGAATATTAGAAATGTACTATAGGTGTACTTAAGGTCTATTTTAAGCACAATTCAAGCAATTTATAATTTAATTTACTTATTTTCGTAAAAGATTTCAATTTAAGAGTTATTTTAAGCCAACGTAGTGTGAGTAGTGGAAATGTGCTTGAGGTGTGCTTGAGGTAGACCTCAAGCACACCTCAAGCACACCTCAAGCACTTTTAGTTATATTTAAATTTTAAAAAGAGTTTATTTATTTTTATTTTTTTATTTTATTGCAAGGCAACAAAAAATAGTGGAAATGTACTCTAAATGTGCTTGAGGTTTACTTTAAGCACACTTCAAGCACTTTATGATTTTGTATTTTTCATAATGGATTTCAAATTAAGATATTTTTTATAATTCAAGGTAATTTGAATAGTCGAAATGTGCTTGAGGTGTGCTTGAGGTGTGCTTGAGGTCTACCTTGAGCACACTTCAAGCATTTTTAGTTATTTTAAAAATTAATTTTTTTTTCTTAATTCCAAGGTATTGGAAATAGTGGAAATGTACTCTAGTTGTGTTTAAAGTTTACTTTAAGGACACTTCAAACACTTTGTGAATTAATTTTTTTTTCATAAAAAATTTCATTAAAAAATTTATAATCCAACATTGTATAAATTCAAGCATTTTTATTTTTATTTTTTGAATTTTGATAAGATTTTATTTATTTATTGTTGTTTTTTTTTGCATTCCAAGGCAATGATGTTTTTTTTTTCAAGCATTGTATGAACTCCTGGCCAAGACAATGACTTGCCGCATTTTTGCAATGTGGAACTCTACCAAAGGACCTCACAAATTCTCTCCCAGCAAGACAATATTTTAAAAAAATTCCCAAATTCCCAAAAGTTGACAAGTTTCACTCAAAGTCTGTCAACTTTGGCCGTGAATGAGTGGGGGGCATCCCCAGCCAAATGGAACCCGGGAGGAGCCGGGCCCAGGCCACCCCATTCCCCGTGCCATTTTGGCCGTGAATGGGTGGCGATGCTCTTACTCTGGTTTCAGCATGCCTGTAAATTGTTACATGTTATTGTGTACAACTACATATTATTGCGTAGTTGACTTGCCAGACAATCCTGAGACGCATTAGGTGGGTACACCCTAAACCGTCACAAATTGGGCTGTGGGTAATTTGAAGGTTAATTAGTTATTAATAAAAATAAAACAGTAAATAAATATGTACTAAAAGAAGGAATGCACAATCAATTCTTTTATTCTGGCAAATATAAGACCACAGTACGGGTACAAAGTTTTGAAAGTAGAGTGATTAAACCAACTCATAGGCAGACTTCAAATTGAGTAGTCACATTCAAAAGCTCCCCCTCCCAAGGTGTCATGAGTGAAAGAATTGGAGCTAAAATCATGTCATTAATATTCCAAAAAATGAAAGCTTGTAAAACAACAAGCTAGCTCTTAACCCCTAAAGAACTTTGACTATGTTATCACCAAAAACACTCCCAAATTAAGGTCATATTTGTTGTATTGAGACTTTTTGCATTCTCATTTTTATCCTCAACTCGAAGATAAACTGCTTTATTTCTTTATTAGTACTTTTTTATAAATAGGTAACAACACCAACTTTTAGAATTTTATTATAAAATCACTATTTTAGCATTATTTATTTTTTATTTCAATCACTATTTTATTAAATGAGTTTTCCAATAACTAGCATTTTGTCTCAAAAATCTGCAAAAAGTCTCAATATAACAATTATGGCCTTAATTGCCATTTTTAGTACAAGTACCAAATTTTTGAAAAATATCATTTTTGGACACATGTAATTGTAAGATCTTGTAGATGTGGAAAAAATTTAGATTGAGAAGATATGGAAAAAATTTCAGAAATTTCCACTGTGTAGATTGCAAGATATAAGCGTTTGAAGTGACAAAAATCATTTTTTGGGTCCTTACAAAAAAACGGGCAGCCGCACTTCACAAGGTCACATTTGTATGAAAAAATGTCCCAAATGGTGGTGCTTCTTTAGAATCCTTTTCCTAAACAAGTTGTCTACATGCTTGAAACATTCCAAATCATTTGGAGTTGTACAACATATAGGAAAAAAAAAATAAGTAGAAAGAAGTGGAGAATGATTCAAAATACAAAATTGTTAACAATTTATTTATGGAATTGAAAAATGCCAATCCTAATGGTTGCAATGTTGTAATAATCAATCTACATCCTAAGTTTTTACTTTTCTCTTTAAATACTGAAAATTGAGTAAAATAAAGGATTTCAAAGTTTATTTTAGAGTAGAGAATCCATAATTGCTCGCAAACTAAAACACCTCATAACTTTTCACTCATTGATCAAAATGGAATGATTCAAAGCTTTCTATGTATATATAAATCTTTCAAAAAAAATTTGAATTTTTATTTTTGAAAAAAGCTTTTTTTCCAGATTTGCCCAAACTGCCCAAGTTGAGAAACAAACTCTACATATTAGGCCATAATTTTTGACTCATATTTCCAAATGCCATCAAATTTAGTGTACATGAAAGATATTCCTTGTCCACACCTTCTATTAAAATTTGGGCCAAAAATATGGAAATCTAGTCACACATATTTGCCCAAAATTTCTATATTGCCAAAAAACATAGCTTGGTCCTTTAGGGGTTAATGCAACAAGCAACAATCAACTCAAAATGAAATTTACATTAAAGTTGTCAAAGATTTAAAATCCTCATGGGATGTTAGTGTTCAAGCCTTTATACTCAACTATAATAACAATGATGTAATCAAAAGCTGCCATATCACACTCATTGACAATTTCTAGTAGGTGCTTACACCATTATAAGGCTCATTTTAATATGCGGTTTTAGACATAATGCGATTTTGGAAGTACCTACCGTAATCATGTCACAAAGTAAGGTAATAGACCCTATTTGTGCCACTTTGTAGCCACTATGTACAAGTAGAGTACATTTGAAATTCTGAAATGTGCACTTCAAATACACTGCCACAAATGTATCAGGGTCTTTTACCTTGCTACAGATCTCAAATCACGTTCCCGAATTGTCTCCAACTTCAGTGCACAAGTGTGACCACCCCCCATATTGTTTTACTTTTGCCTCCTGCCTCCAGGGTACATATTCCAAGTCATCTCTGCAGCACGTCTGTAAAAATGACCAGAGCTACTAGGCCTTGCGTTGTAACTCGAGTTTGCTCCAGAGTTGTAATATCCAACATAAGCTTAAGGTAAACCAGCCCATTGTGGTCAGAATTTCGAGTCTGCCCTCATGCCATTGCTGAGAAATTTCTATTTTTTTCTCACTCAAAGATAAGTGTGATAAATAGTGAGAGCAATTGAAATTTTATTTTTTAGACAAAGTGTGAATTAGTTATGTATTTTTGAAGTGATCTTCCCAACACGGTCTACAGGCTGCCCCATAACCAATAAAAAGTGTATCCAATATGCTCATCTAAAGTGATCACAATAATTTCTAATGTGGAATGCCATGAAAAATCACTTTCTACAATGATTTACATTGAAAAACTGAGTGTTCCTAATGAGATCACTAATCACTCCATAGGTGTCAGGTAAGATATTGATTGTGGTCTGAAAAATCATCATGAGGTCATAAGATGTCCACTATGGGTCATCTGATCGTAATGGGCTGGTTTACCTTATGTATTCTTCTTAGGGACTAGAGTTGGGGCCGCATTTGGGACCTCTTGAAACATGTAAGCATAAAATGGCAGGCACCATCTTCCTCAACCTCATGGTGGATCATGTTGTGATTATAATCCACAAACAGATGGAGAACATGGTTCCTCCGGACAATAAGACCATGGCCAATGGTGTTCCTGATGATATTTGGGCAGTTGCAGGCTGAAATATTCTCTAAAATTGGAACAAATGCTGCTCTGAGGATTGTGCAGCTCTTATTCTCTGTAGCTGCATCTTTTTTGCTGGATAGTGAGCTCCATCCAGAACTCCCTCTTTTGTGGATTAGAGCTTCTCCACCCATCATTAGAAAACATTTCAGTCCTCAAAGAGGCTGCAAGTTTCTAATTTTTGGCACCCTTGGATGCAATTACAAAAAAAGAAAAAGAAAAAGAAATTTTTTTATCTATTTATTTTATTTATTATAAATATTTTTAAAATTTCCAGTTTGACTTGGTGTTGGTGCCACATCATTTTTCACATTTTCAAAAAAATAACTAATAATTATTTTATTTTTATTTTTATTTCTTTCCCTTAATTGCACTATGGGGGTGCAAAATTGGCAATCTCTTTGAGGACTGAAATTTCTTGTAATGTCCCAAAAACAAGGCTTAGAAAAAGGGTTGTTTTGATCACGATAGCTCCTAGGTTGCTTCCATCCCCCATTCATTCACAGGGAAGCAAACACGCCAAAACAAGACATTCTCATGCATTAATGACTTGTCATAACCAAAAGCCAATCAAAAAGCTAATTGATTAAAACTATTACATATGACCCACAAACCAACAAAATCTTGCATGAGTCAACTTACATCCCGAGCATGGTGTCCTACCATTTTAGAGAGGGAATTATGCCAGGACCGGGCTCTTTTTGTCCCTCCCTAGGTCCGTGGTAGAACACTTTTTGCTCACCGGCCCTGTCCAAGTCTCGTTCCCAGTGAATGGGTGGCAATGCTCTTAGCATCATTGGGGTCATCAAGCTCATAATCCGGATTGTAATTGTCGGTTACAAACTTGTACTTTGGAAATAGAATCTCATCATCAATGTCATTAAGAGGCTTGTGTTTAGGGCATTCATTTTTTTGGACTTTCTGGAGTATCAACAATGTAGCTAGAGTGTTACTTAGTTGGTAAAGGTAGTGGCGAAATAGTCTTTGCCTATTTTTTGTTTTTGTAAGATGTGTCACTGCCATGTGTAGCACTCTGGCATCAGTCCAAATTAGAGTTTTCAAAGTCATTGGCAAATACTGTAGAAGTGTTTGAGTTTGATCTTGCTACTCAAGCCCATATTTGTTTCTAAAATTGGCATTCTAGAGTATTTTTCTAAAAAAAGCTATACATACTACAAAAACTTTCTAAAAATGGCTATATATACTAGAGAACCAAAGGGAGATGAAAAGGATCTAACTAAGACAAACACAATATATGCAAGTTGAAGAAAGAGCTAGAAAAAAAAGGATGGGATCCAATAGAATTAAATTTAGATCAATAAAAAAACGACATATGTGCCAGTGGAGGGAATTGAACAAGCAACATAGTCTGCAAAAGTCCAACATTTCCCATGCCCTCGCAAGTGACATTTAATACAACCACAATTATCTCAGATGGCTGTCACTGTACACATATTCCACGACTTCTAAAAAAAAGGCAACACCATGCAAACAACTATTGAGCCACCTAAATAGTAAATCAAAGGAGTAGCAAAGACTTAAAGAGCATGACAGACCTAACAAAAAGACACATCATAGATAAGACAACACAACATAAACACAACATCTATATGGAAATCCATGGACTCAGTCTGGCAAAAGCGTCTCATCATTGAGAATTGGCCTTCTCACTTAAGACTCAAGCTTCCGTTTCTTGTTCTTGTGCCAAGCTTCATAAGCATTGTTGAATGGAAAGTTCTTCATGGTGTAGTACTTCTGTGAATAGACTCCCATCGCGTACTCTAGGTGCTCATCAAGTTAATTCTTGAGCTTGCCCTTCAAGAAGGCAACTAACGAAAATATCCGGTCGTCTTCAACTAATCCTAGAACTTAAACAACTGCAATTTTTGCCAATTTTATCCATTCCAAAATGGCCGCCCTCAACCATGCAAAGGAAGCCACGTTCCTCCACAAACGCGTCAATGGATTGAGCATGATTGGCTTCTCCATAGCATCGGCAGCATTCGCCATTATGATGCTCTTGAAGATGCTACATTGTTGGTTCAGTTTATCTTCATTGAGCAATGCCGCGCTTGTGATATCACTGGTCCTCTGCTCGTAATAGAAGTGTTCCTTCAATACTAAAAAGTGCCGCTCAAAAAGCACATCCGCGTTAGGTTGCAACCAGTACTGGAGGTACATCACCTCCACAGAGTCCATGATGTTTGAAGCCGAAAATTTGCCACTCAACTCGTGTATGAGTTTTTGTGCTGCCTTTGTAGAAAAGGATGACAAAAGTTAGAATCACAAAAATAGCAATACATTAAGCAAGTATTCAACATAGTAGCTAGTTTAGTACTTGTGTAGAGGGTCTTTACGCACGATATGACTTCATCAAAGTTCTCCTTCGTCACCCGCTCGGCCACACCAAATTCATTACATGTTATGACATCAAAGCGTGCCATGCCACAACTCCATTGGAGATGTTGAGTCTCACTAGAGTTCAGATCTAGACTTGATGGTGTCCAACAATTGGACATGCTTGGGTGACATCCTGCAACAAAGTGATGAAACTCATGGAATATGTCAGAGACAAATCGTGTAGTTTGATTTAGGTACTGCTCATAGAGTTGTGTTTGGCAAACCTTAATTGCAACCACATAGTCACATACAAAGACATCAAGCTGCTAAGAGAACTTTATCAAGTCATGAATAGTCTCTAACAATGGCAAGAAATAGGCCAAGACACAAGGAATGGATATGTCAAAAAGCAACTCAAAGTTCTTCTTGGCGACTTCTCGCGCTGAAGCCTTAGAGTCTTTGTCCGAGCGATCCTTTGACATCTTGAGGAGCAACGTTTTGTACTCCGCCATGACTCTCTTCAAAGGGGACAATATGCTGAGCCAACGTGTTTTGATCTGCAAGGCAAACATCACAAAGTCTATTACACAATTGAGCACCACATAAACAAGACGTCCACATGCCATCATGTATACAATTTGCAAAACACTAAACTCAAAGTGTACAGGAGAGAATCACACCTGCATGGTTATCTTTGATCCCTTGGTGTGCATCATCTCAGCCAATTTCGTAAATTCAAAGTGGCGCTTTGGGCTGGCCGAGAAGTAGCCATGTAATGTCTACAGCAATGTCTCAATTTTTGCAATTATAGGGAGATGGGATAGGGCCTTGATAGGGAGATGGGATAGGTTGGTTTGGTGACTAAAACAGTGAATCCCCTCCATGTGCGGGGCCATTGTTTCTTGAAGAAGCTTCGTCACACCTCCTCTAGATCCTTGCACACAATATATCAGCCATGGTTTTGTTGGATCCTCAAGATGTCAGAGGTTCGCTCGCATTAGACAAAGGACAACATTGAAAAACTACACTAAGCTAGCACATCTAACCAAGCAGAAACATGACAGACAATGGATATGGTACCTGGAACACAACAACACCATCCACTCCAAAAGATATTCACTTCCTCCGCATGTCAGCTTGTGCTACCCCTCCTTTCCCTTCAATGGTGTTGATTATGATTATGGACAGTCTTGGCGTTGTGGCCCTCTCCATCACCTTTTCCAGGGACAACAATATAGGCACTCTTGCAAAGTCATTGATGACGTAAGCATGGATCAATATCCACGCCACATTGTCAACAATTGTCACTTCGTCGCACATGATGGCAAAGTACTGACAATCCACTAAATTTTGTTTCATCTTACTCAAGATCTTTCTGTGGATATAGTCAGCCATAATCCAACTAGTAGTGTCGCTCCAGTGCTTGCAACTAAGGTGCAAAATCTTGAGGAACCCAAACAACTCTTCTAAAGCCTCATACTTGACCATGGAGCGTCCAGATTGCAAAAGGTGGAAAACAATGGCGACTAATTGTTGGATCTTCCTTACTCTTTCTCCCTTGAACTCTACATTGATTTGCTCCGCAATTGATGGGCGATGTTGCATCTGCTTGTTGTAGGATTTTACAACGGCTTAGCGGTGGCAGCCTTTCCTCACAAACACCTTGCCCTTCTTTACATCCAAATGCGGCATGTCCTTCTTGGCGATGCACTTCCCAGCATGCTTCTCCAAAGTGTCGGTCTTCGGACTAATCAGCATATCGTGGCATGTCACTTGTATGCAGATCCGGCATTGGACCTTGTGGACAGCCATAGCTCAATCTCCATGCACCATCTTCGCCCATGGGTGCTAAATTGTCCACGCATCTTGGCATTTCCTTGACACCTCATAAGATTTTTTCTTAGCCTTCCGCTCGCTTGCCCCATTGTTGTCAACATTAACCACCTTGACGACGTCATTGTCTTCCTATACATCGGTCGTTTCAGGCAGATCAAAAAGCCCCGAGGGGTAGATCAAGTGAAGAACCAAATTGGCGCGCCCGGAGGTGTGCGACTCTCCAAAGGCGGAACTCTCTTCCAATTCACCAGCAGTCGAGATGGTGGATGCGGATTGGGCACGCTTTGCAACATGCTCAGGGAGATGGATCGAATATGGATCCGCAGAGTTATGGCTGCTCACAAAATACGACTCCAACATTGTCGTCTTCCGCAGTCTCTGGAGGACCATCGCCTTTGGCACCATCTCGAATGCTCTCACAAAATTCACAAACAAAATGGATAATTAATAGCCTCACAAGTGCGAACAAAATAACAGCTCAATTCAAAGCACACAACACATTGATACAAACTAGGGTGAGATTCCAAAAATTAGCTGCAGCAAAGGTTGAACAAAAAACAAACATGCGCCAACAAATACATGTAATGCAAACGGTACCTCCGAGCTCCATCAGTTGTACGCAACAGCACCATCATACCAAATTCCTCCTAAACCCTAATTCCACCCCACTACGTTCAACAGACAACAAGAACTCGGAGTGGCTTGTACATAAACATAATGTTAGTAATTCACGAATCAACTGCACCTATTGCACTTCTTACAAATCCAAGATTTGGCGACAAGGCTGGTACAAGATAGTGAACAATGTGGCAACACTCATGCTAGTACAAACGGTTTAAGCAAGCGATAAATCTAAAAAAATAATGCTCTCCAATGGCGCTAAGCCTTGGAGAGAGTGGGATGATCTAGCGATCCTCAACAATCATCATAGCGTGGAGAGGCGACCTAAACTCTCCATCTGTAGCATTGCAACAAACTATTAGGTGATAGAGACCCTGAACTTGATCTGCCCAAGTCGCTGGGAGGCGACGCTACAAGCAGCCACGATGGCGACGTGGTGAAAACCAGAAAGAATCCTACATCTTTTCCTTTGTCATTGTCGCTTAGAGAAAGAGTGTGTCACAATTAGGCTACATGTAGCATGTAGAAAAAAGGCTGGTTTAGGGAATGATACAGGGAAACCGGTGGGGCATTCTCCCCTTGTGGTATTATATTTTGGGGGGGACTTGACACCACATACCCAATATAATATCAAGGGGAGGGTAGCACCCTTCTGTTCTCCCAGTGTGAAGCTAGGAGGTGGCTAAGGTCGCTCAGGAACTTAGATGGACAGTTTCTACACTTCCTACCTTATTCTAGAAATGAAATCTCATCTTCCTCTCAGTCACCCATGTTTATGTGACAACGGCCACATGATGTTCTTGTGTGATTCAATTCACATCTCACAATGATGTTGTGTTAATGCATCTTTTGAATACCTTATTTTGGAAATGAAATCTTATCTTCCTTCCATTCACTCATACTTGTGTGACAACGGCCACATAGTGGGCTTGTGTGATTTAATTCACATCTCACAATGATGTTGTGTTAATGCATCTTTTGAGTACATTGTGAGGAAATGTACTCAAAAGATGCATTGATTGAATTGCAATTTAACTAATTATGGACAAATCCATAGTCCAAAAATAACATCGCAGCTGCAGGTGATTGATAAAATCTCTATACATATACAATTCAAATGTAGATTTTTGAGTTAGAATGGATCAAGCACATTATTTTGGATAAAATAAAAGTAAAAAATAGTAAAAAATAGCTTAGTATCAGGTGCTAGCCAATACGTTTTCAACTACAGAGACTATCCATAATTTGTGAATAAGTCCATAATAGTTAAATTGGTCTTATTGGTTAAACATTAAAATAAATTTTATAATTCCCACACCCCATCCAACCAATCCAATCAATCCGAACCCTAATCACCCCCCTCTCCTATTTGTAATTTTAGACTTTATCCAACCCAATCGATATGACATAAACCCATATGTATTTGTATTCATATCCATCTTCTGTTCTGTATCTATATCTCATATCCATATCTGATATCTGTATCCTGTACTCTGTATCCTGTACTCAAGATCAACGACATTGAAGGGGGTCGAGGATTTTCTTTATAAAAAAAATCAATGGCTATCAATTTTTGGAGGAGGGAGGAGGAAATGGCCTAATTCCATCTTTTCGGCCCATTATCATTGTAAAAGGCAGTTCGGTTTCTTGGGTTCACAGTCCATTCATTATTACAGCACATGTGTCATCAAACACCCTGCAATCAACCATGGGAGGCCCTAATCAGCACCTGTCTGACAAGACAGTAGAAATCAAACATCTACAGTAAGTTAGTCCGACCAACACAACATCGAGTAAGTCTAACCTGTCTGATCAGACAACCCTCATAGATGAACATGATTCTGATATGCAAAATTTGAAAACGAGATTAAGAATTGAGGTGTCTAACTGGATGTCAAGTATGCATAGCCTGTCTAATAAGGCAACCATGGTATACAGACATGATATTGATATGTGAAATTCAAAAATAAGGTGAGAATTGTGGAGGTGCTTCAGTATGCACAGATGAGGAGGAAAAGTGCCACCCAAGAACCAAAATCTGATGACAATCAGCCATCCAATTGCTACAAAACTGCCACAAACACAAGAAGAATCAATCAAGGATTACCAAACTCTGTTATATTTCAACCACCATACTTTATTCAACTTTTTAGTGGATTATTCTCAATTTAGCAGTCTCATAAAGAGTCAAAAATTGCAAGCACATAAATGTGTGCTCTTCATTCAACATTCAACCTCAAATGAAGAATCCTGAGAAACACTTACAAGTATGGAGTATATGATTGCTTGAATACGACAAATAACAAATGCTGTCCCAATAACAAATGTTGTCCCAATTATCAAACCCAAAACAAGTGCATTTCATCAACATCTTAACTACTGGTAGTTTGAATCAAGCAAATAAACTGCATCAGTGCATAAGGTAGGAGGTCCATAAACCGCTCATCTAAGAGCTGAAGCTGACTTTTGGGGAGGTAGAACTTCTTAAAATATTTTTCAGTAAATTTTCCTTGAAAGGCAAGAGAAATTGGCATCTAACCCAAGTTGTTTTATATTTTTTGAAGCTTTGTGGAATTAGTTATGGATTTCTGAAGTTGCAGAAAAGTGCATTTTTGTAGGCTCTGAAACCGACCACCTCCTCAAATGCACACCACTTGTACATTGGAAAGTGCAAAATGTACCTCTGGAGCTTGATTGGTTTTAGAACCCGCTCCATTTTAGGACTTCCTACCTTAGCGAATACAAATAACCTATGGAATGATTCACACACGCATTCTCGGGTACTAAGTCAATCCTAAACATTGACTCAAGACATTTTCAATACAAAGTGAATTGTCTGGATGGCGGAGTTTAATATCCTCACCCAAGCCAAGTAAAGAAAGCACAAGCAAGGAGGAGCCAATAATGACAAGCCAGAAGCTGCTGCAATTTACACAAAACAAACAGCTGCAGATTATCATAGTCCTAAATCTCCTGTGTTTGCAAAATGCAGCAGTTTCTCAACTGACTAGACATACACAAAATCATAAACTGAAGGGATAGAATGAAGACGTGCACAGAAGAATGGAGGTAGAACTCATTCCACCTACAGTACATTAAAATTAAGAGTGCCATGGACAATGATTGAGATTGAAGATGTCAAATTCTCAATGACCTCTGCAGCATGAGTAGCATTGGGAACTGATGTGGGGGACATGGATTGCAAACTGTCATTCGCTGCATGCACAACCTCAGCTGTCAGATAATGTGAACGCTTCAATCAGGTCCGAATGCAGCTCCTCTTGACATGTGAACAAGGCCCTGCACCCAGAACTGCCACAAACTGAGTATTTCCAACATCAGAAATGTAATTGTCTTCATATCCACAACTGTGAATTCGAAGAACCTACGAGAACAGTAGCTGCAAGCACAAACTTTCAAATGTTATGTGCACATTTACAGAAATAGGTTCAAGGACTAAAACCTAACAAGAATTAGAAGAGAAGCAATTGCATACATGGTGACAATGGTAAAGGCCATTACTAAAATGAGGGAGGTGTAGTTGCCGAATCTGCCAAAATCAGGTTCAGACAGGTTTTAGATGGTCTTTCCAGCAAAAATACATGCAGGTCACCGTGATAATGAAAGTGAAACCCATAAAAATCCAGATCAAACTTATGATAAAAAAAAAGCGGCAGCCCCACGAAGCCTGCAGACTGTAATTCCAATTAAGGCAACCAATGGCCTTCCAGCTTGCTGTTCTTCCACTCATTGTATACAGAAAGATTCACTCAAAAGAAAGGGATTACATCCAACCAAAAATCCAATACAGCTGCAATTCTAAGATGATCATGAAACCCTAATATCACTGTGCAATGGTCTGCAGTTGTAATTCAAAACCAAGGCAATAAAACTTGGAATAAATTATTAATCTCCCATGAAGCAATATACCACTTTCATGCCTAGATCAATTCCAGTGTGAAGGACATTAGGGCTGGCTGCAACCAATAAGGTGGGTACACCCAAAACCGCCACTTTTTGCTACTGAGCCTAGTTACTACTATTAGACTGGTCAAATTTTCATATATTCTTGTTGGCAAGTGAAAGGAGGTTCCAATGCACCAAAGAACGTGGCATTTGGACATCGTATGCAAAAGTTATTAAGGGTCAAAGTTTGTTTCTGAAAGCGCTCCATCCAAATAGGTACATTACTGATTTTGGAAATGTACACAACCTGTAGATGGCGCTTTAAGGTCAGGTGCCATTTTGGGGGTACCTACCTTAGATGCTCAATTGCTTGCTGCTCTTCCACTCATGGTGTAAGGTAGGAGGTCCATAAACCGCTCATCTAAGAGCTGAAGCTGACTTTTCGGGAGGTAGAACTTCTTTAAATATTTTCAGTAAATTTTCCTTGAAAGGCAAGAGAAATTGGCATTTAACCCAAGTTCTTTCATATTTTTTGAAGCTTTGTAGAATTAGTTATGAATTTCTGAAGTTGCAGAAAAGTGCATTTTTGTGGGCTCTAAAACTGACCACCTCCTCAAATGCACACCACTTGTACATTGAAAAGTGCAAAATGTACCTCTAGAGCCTGATTGGTTTTAGAACCCGCTCCATTTTAGGACCTCCTACCTTCACAGAGATTCACTTGAAAAGGAGGATTACTAAAAAATTCAATACTAGTACAATTCTAAGCTCCTCATGAAAACCTAATATCACCGTACAAGGGCACAGTGGTCTTCCGCAGTTGTAATTCAAAACCAAGGCAAATTGAGCTTGGAATAAATTGTTTATCTTCCATCAATGCACAAGCAATCCTTGATCCAGGCCAATGTGGAGAAATTAGGGTTGGCTCCAAGTAGCCAAGCAATGCTCTCAGTGGAAACCCTAAACCACTCATGCTGCCATAGATTCGTTGAAAGTTTTAGAATTGTAAAGCAAGATACCAAAAGGTGTTGAGGCAAGTGCAGGCAGAGTGAGAATTGTTCACATTCCTCCGTGGCTATCAACATCATAAGCCACTTGAACCCTAAATATTGGGTATTTTGGAAAAAAAATTTATTCTTCTTTCTAATTCCTTGCCAGACCGACCCTTTATTAGAGTACTTAATTAGAAAGAAAATCATTTTTTCCTTAAAAGGAGTACATTTTTACACATTGTGTCAAAATTCAAAATGATCCATTCAAATTTGATATATCAAATTGACTTATCTTTAAGAACTTCTCATATTTTCTATTAAATGTCCATTTGTCTTCAAAAAATTATCACATTGTAATTGAAGTATCTAGGTGATTGTAACTCCATGATACTTTACAGTTTAGCTCTTGTCTTGAGAGCATCTCCACAAATAGACAACATAATCACCCAGTCTAGAGAACTTAGCTTTAAGTGGCTTCCAATCCCAAATTCCAATGCCGGTGGGACAAGCTAGAAGCAACTAGCTACTCTCTACAAAGTAATCAAGGATGTGGCCAAACTAAGAGTTATTTTCTTAATTCTTCTAGATTTCTTATTCGTCAAATGCGCTATAAGGTCAAATATGTAGGACTTTGCAGCTTCGATAGTGGCCTGTGTTGAAAAAAACTAAACTCTCCAATTGTTGGGATTGACAAAGACAAAGAAGCTTGACCACGACAAATTCCTTGCCAACAAGTTAGTATTGTGTGCCCCAATGGAGATGGTCTAACTTTCCAAGAAATGAATAGAGTAAGTGACCCATTTCTAGCCACCACCTCATTTCTATGGTACAGGTTGTTGTATTTCTGTCCATACCCAACATGTGTAACTGCCCTTACATGGCACAATATGCCATACAAAAAGAGAGTACATATGAATGCCACGTTTACCACTTGTAGAAATGGATTACTGTCAATTATTCGACCAACCTATGGTTAGAAATATAATGTCCTTTGTGACAAGAGTAAGTTTTACATAATTTTAACGAAAAAAATTCATAATAATTTCATTTTTGATGAAAAAATGTAATTTTTTTCAAATCCTCCTCATTTCAATTTGCCTACACGGAAAAAAATATTTCCCTCGACACACCCATCCGGCAGATAGGCTCAATTCTTTAAGTGGTTGAAAATGGGTTGGCATCTCATATGACACATTCAATTCACAAGAATTGAATGAATACCGAACAATGATCCATGAAAAGAGCACAAATATGCCACGTGGCATGGCCTTGGTCTGCCAACTGTCACTTCCCCAACAGCTGCACTCCTAGGTTGCACCTTCCACTTGTCGCCAAATTGCATCTCATGAACTGCTTATGCCATTATTTTTGCAACATGCCCTGCAAAACCAAAACCTTGAAGCATCAACAAGTTATTTAGTGGATGTTCATTCTGATAATCTCACATTGATTTCTTTATGTGGTGGTGGGGGGTGTAATTTTGTGTGCAAATTTGAAAACCAACAACTGAGTGAATTCATAGTCTGGATGACCCACAATTGGAAGCAACCATGATGCAAAAGGCCTCCTCTTGCAGCCTTGCAAGATTTTGCAAAGTTTTTGAGCAGGGGTTATGGCAGAGGTCAGCTATAATGGTGATGTCAACCAAGGAAAATGGAGGCAAAACCCCTTCGGAAGCAAACCCAACTTTCAGGTACATTCAATGAATCTCAGAAATTGCACCTTCCCCAGCATGTCTCCAGAATCAGTTATTTTGGGGGTGTACATCAGATTGACAATTAATTTCTACGTGTTGCACATAATTACACTTGAGTTCGTTGATAAGAAAAGAAAATAGGAGTTTATTTATCATAACATTCAAGAGCCTTTGGAGAGGCTGTCTTTGCCTCTCTGAAGTCTTCATCCACGAAATGCATCCAGGTACTTGCCAGTGGATTTAGTTGCTGTAACTTATTTCAAGGAGCCAGTGGAAAATGAAATTATCTGTTCTCAATATAGCCTAATAACTTATTAATGATGCTGAAGTGTCGACGGCGCCCAGTTCGTTTCATTAGCCTTGTTAATTTCCTACCCACTAACTCTGCTCCTTACACATTGACATATTTCGACGCGTGGCTTATTAGCTAATGTGGGGTGTGAAATATTCTACACCATTCCATCCTTTGGATGGAATGATATGGAATATACCACATCATTCCATCAGAAGCAAGGCAGCTGCTCTCACAGCTCATGAATGTTATAATTTTCTGTAGAAATGTCATTAGCCTAATTATTGCAACCCCTTTCTATTTCCGAATTCTAGAGACTCTTGCCGGAAAGTGCACCGCCTCATTTCATAAGTGCCTTTGGTTGTTTCAAGGCACTCAAATTTTGACTAGTTTGAAAGTTTATAATTTATTCCTGTGATGTTGAAAAAGTGGGTGAGAAGAAAATCTAAGATACTTTTTTTGACACTTCCAACAAGATTCTACAAAAAAATTAGGGAGTTTAATAATAGGAACATTGCTCAATTGCTTATTTAGATGAAAAAAGTATAATTACCTTCTACATAAACATATGAAGATTTAGGTTTAAAGACACCCTATAATGAAAAGTGTCAATATTGGAATATCCCACAATAAAATGAAATTGATATTGACTGTGAGTGGGGCAACATTTGCACATGTGCAAATGTGCATTAATTATCATACAAGCAAGTGATTGCAAGGTAACATCTATTGATGTAAGGTAACTACATGCAACATTGCACAAATAAGAAATTCAATGCTGTTTCGATTATTACATTGAATCTTTGGGGGGAGGGTCTTGTTGGTAGTCAAAAGGGGTTTCTAGTTTATTTTTATATGCATTTTTTGAACATTAGATGGATAAACTATGAATTTTCAAACTACTAAAAATAGATGTTTTTAAAATCAACCATAGACTCTCATAAATAACAGGAGTATATTTTAGATAAGAATTTGTAGTGATCAGTTTTAGAAAGTGCTCAAAATTAGATGTAAGGTAATCCAGCCTATGACATGCCAACTGTCTAATGCAGACATCTACATAACCCTCCATTACAGTCCATTTCAGATTTTTGCTTCTACAATTTAATTAGGTTGGTTAGTGGCCCACATTAGAGCATTAGGTGATTGTGATAGAATTAGTAATGACTGTCATAGGACACTTACACATTGTGAGTGTAAACTCATCATAAAGAGTTTTTTTTTTATTCCTTTGTGTGATGGCCACATTAAAAATTCTTGTGGTTGTGTTAGGAAATCTGAAGACTGCATTAGGTGGTAAGATGACCATCATGAAGACATATTTTATTGATTTTAGATAGTCTACAGACTGTTTTGGAAAAATACTTTAAAAATTCATAACAAATTCCTACTTTGTCCAAAAACTAAAATTTTAACTCCTTCTTTCATTTCTCAAAGTTGTCTCTGCTAGAAAAAAAATCTGATGTTATTTTGCTAATGGCAACATACCAAATCAGTCATTTTGCTTGTCATAGGCTGGTTTACCTTAGTTACCTTAATAAGCCATTGATAATTTTGTGTTGTAACAGAGATGACATGGATAAGTCGTATGGAGATGCATACAGTACTCGCTGTCTTGATGAAGGCTATGGAGAGAGATGTGGGGAAGCTGCAGTGAAAGTCGTGTTGGAGAAGAAGCAAAGCACTACGGAGCTGAAACAAGGCGGTGCATCCAACAAGGCTGATCAAAAAGAAGATTCTGGTATAAATTACCATACCATACATGAGGGTCTGATTTGGCATAAATTAAGTTATTTCTGTAAAAAAAAAAAAGTGTCACATGTCATCTTATGATTGTTGTAAGCTAATGTCGGTCCTTGAGAATTTTGACACGGAAATTCAATTTTGACACAGTTTTGCTAAATCAAACCTTCACATAAGGTATTTTGTACCCTACTTTACTTGACTCCTAAAGGACCACACAAGTGTCTCCTTGGGGGACACTGCAAGGTTTGGACAAGTTCCGATGATCTCAATTTTTGACGTGGTTTTAAAAAGCTTTTTTTGAATATAGAAAAACACATTAGCTTTCTAGAAATATAATATTTATTCCAATCGGTGCTTGGAAGCAAAATTTATGCCACAATGAGCTCAAAAGGTAATTTGTTGGGTAGCACAAAAAAAATCATAAAAACTCAAAAAAATAACTAAAAGTTTTTTATTTCTTCTAGAAAATGTTTTTGTCTACATGGAAAGATTTGGTTCATTCTATTTGGACTAATGATGAGAAAGTTATGGAAAGTCTTGTTTTGGGGGCAATCAAGGCATCTTCTTCAAAAATTAATTAATAGAACTTAATTTGGAACTCAATTTCTACAATTTTTCAAGAAAAGGTTCCACATGGTTTATCTTACTTGCTAGAACAATCTTGTTGTAATTAGTGTGTTTCAATTGTATCTTCAAACTATTAAAGGTTTAGTTTTCTTTCTATCTCATAAATACTTCTACATAATAATTTTTTAAAGAATGAAAATTAAATGTTTTAAAAAAAAATCTATATTCTCAACTCAAAATCTTTTTAATTCAAAATCTATTGTGCAAAAATTTAAGTTAAAAAGATTCAAAAAAAAAAATAATCTAATCATGGAAGGTACAAACTAATTTGTTTTCTATACTTTAAATGCAAATATCTTGCAATCTATGTATTTAAAGTTATTGAAATTTCTTTCATACATTCTTAAACTTGTCTAGTGCACAATCATATGGTTAAATATGGAAAAAAGAATTTAATTTTTTTCAACTTGCAATAGAAATGGCAATTTTGAGTATTTTTTTATAGAAAGAAGGCCTTGGTCCATTTGAGTTTGATTGCTTGAATACAAACATTAGCTCTATAGTTATGTGTCAAGTCTTTGCTACGAATTGTGCAACATTGTAGAGGACAAGAAGAATGTCCTAGAATGAATGACTTTTAAGGTTCATGAAGAAACCTAAAATCTAATAGATATATTCTTCTAGTATTGAATCTTTTGGAGGGCTAACTACATCAATGATATCTCTTGTTCTCTCAACCTTAACTAAAATAAGAATGAAGTCACAATTAGACATGATTATCTTAGTATCTTTGTTCATAACAAAAAACTTGAGTTCATGAAATGTTGAATCTTGTGCTTTGTGCCTTTAGGTATGTAAACAACTCTCATTTTATAAATAGGTATGATTGGCATTAAAACAACCTAAAGGTTGGTTTTATATTTTATAATATAGAATTATAAAAGAAAAAAAAATGTTGGCTCCAAATTTATTTAAAACAAAATTGGAATGATCTAAAAGTCCAAACCAATTATCATATAGTGCTAAGAGTCACAACCTAAAGTGCAAAAAGTTACAGCCTCAAACTTACAAAGTCATAGCTCCTACTAATTTTTTTAGAGTGATTTGCTAGCAATAATAATGAAAAATGAAGGTTCCGCAAGCACCCATAGTTAGACTATTAGAATATGTAGGCTTTTGTTGAGCCATTAGTTTCTTACCTAATGAAATAGGTCATACACTCCTACATCTTAGAAAAAATATAGAAAATATTATTTGGTATCCTAAACTCCAAAATTAACTCAATTACCAAGTAACCTAGCTTGTGTATAAGGTATCATCATCTAAAATAGCCACTTCTTTAAAATCCAACATCTCTAAATCCAATTGGAAAAACAATCCCACCAGGATGTTAGCAAATGAAAGTAGAAGTGAATGCAGTTGGTTTGAGAATTTTGAGAGACTATGTGAATAAACTATATATATTTTTTAAATAAAATCTATGGAAACACTTATGATTGACACTAGACTACCCTTAATTGCATATCTTTAAGAGACTAAATGTTTAGATTCTCATAAGCTTCTCCAAAAAACTCTTCATCTCCTATTGGTTACTTCTACAAAATTAATGTTGACTTGAGAAAAAATACTAGTTTTAATTGAGTCACTTGGGTTGGCTTTGAACAGTACTACCACCATTTTCTTTAAAAGGATGGTGGTGCAAGAGGATATGCTTACCTTAGTTGTGACTCCAAAAAATATTTTCAAAGTGACCATTAGTTAATTTAAAAAGAAAAAAAGACTTTAATCTATTTATCGTATTTTAGGTAGTTTTTTCTATTATAATATATTTAAAAAACTTATATTTTTATTTTTAAATCATTTTTCACCAACTATTTGTGTTCATCTAAAAAAACTAAATTAATAGATTCTTCTCCTTAAGAGCTATAAGAGTTTGTTAAACTAAAATTAAATATAACACTTTCTATTGCATTAAAATGCATTATATGTAATTAAAACTAGGCCAAATAAAAATGGTACTTGTACCATGAATGTGTAGTTGTGAATGTGCAGTGTGATACATCTATGAGGGAGCATGTTGAGGAGAAGGAGGTATCTCAACACAATCAGAAAGGAACAAATGCTTCATCTTAATTTTTAAACATTACAATTTTTGAAAATACACTAGAAAATTAGTATAGAAGTTTGCCTTGTGGATTGATAGTGACGTCCCGAGTCACGTCGTAAGTGTTGAATTTATAGGAGATTATGATGAATCACTCAAAAGCTTTGAGGCTCTACACAATTGTCAAACTAATTAACCCTTAAGTGCCTGGATTGTTTATTGGATTTTTACATATTTTTTGCTTTCATTTTTATGTATATATATATATATATATATAAATATATAATGTACCTCAATTTCATCAAATCCATCATACAAAAGTGTGATTTAAAAAAAAGTTAAGCATTAGTTGGGATGAATGAAAAATTTTGTGATAGAAAAAGCCTTTGGAACCGGACGTTCATTGTCTAAAATTTGGACGTCAAAGTGTTAAGGGGTGAACTACTTGACATGCATGCAATTGTAAACTTTGAAATTTCACTTTTTATTAGTTCAACAAAGAGTCCACAACAATTAGCTAGGGTATGTTGTGAGCAATTCTATCTTGAATTGAGTAAATTGCACTTCTACCAAGTATTAAACATGCATGACAAATAAGTTATGTTTAAAGGCCCACATTTGTGCACATACAAATAGTAAGCTCTCAGTGAATAATTTGAGCTGAATTTTTGACTTTATAATACTGTTGTGAACATTAAGTTAAGTATTTGATGGATGATAGAGAATTCTTTCATGTTAGATAGAAGTGCACATGTTCATCTTTCAAAATTTTGTGCAAATTGAAAGGGAGATCTTGTATGGTAGTCTAATCTCCAATGATTTTTAAAATTTTAAAAAATACATGATTCACATTGTATAAAAAAGATGATTTTCACAATGACCAGTTCGTTCTTACAGGATTAAAATTGCACCAATAATGCAAATTGGGAGGTTGTACATGTTCTTTCAATTGATGTTATGTTCAAAAAACATAAATGTTTGTGTATATTTGTAAATTTGTGATGTATATAATTATTCACATTAATCAAGCTGATTAAACAAAAGCGGACACAATTGAATATTAGGAACCATGCTTGTATGCTTATTCAAACAATTTTAGGGGTCATTATTTACAAGAAATACTTGTCTTTTTTTCTTGTCCCCTTGGCCTTAGATAGAATTTTTTTTGCTTATAGCTTTTGTGTCGTATATCAGCTTGATATAAAAATTGAAATTAAAGTACATGTGGTAGTTGTAGGCATTAAATATTTATTTTCACTTAAAAAAAATTATTTTACTATTTTAAAACATTTCTTGATTGAATATTTATTTTTAAAATTTTGGATGGATTTAGTACTATTTTTGACCTAGAAATTCAAATTTTGAGCTGAGAACTGGGATGTTGGTCATGTACTAGTAATAGAAAAAAATGAGGGATTTTGTGACTACAAAGAGCAATTGTTTTTTGGGGTGCATCGTACATTTGCGGCTTGTGAGAATTTGGAGGCCTCCAATCATTGTGGACAAGTTTTTTAGTTGTATCATAGTTGGAAGGCAAAATGGGGTTGTTTTCCATTTGACAACTTACTTAGAACTTCATCAATGTGCTTTATGACGTGGTTGCTTACATAATACTCATTGTTGTGTGAGGTCTATGATGCAATTCACTTCTTCATAACTTCATCGCGACTAATGCATGACTTGCTTCTGACTTGTTTGCGACTTGT